>JAOTRH010121670.1:0-83162 GCA_034768845.1 Heliamphora exappendiculata
TCGTTAATTAAAAACATGCATAAAAGAAAAAATATAATAAAATAAAATCCATCCACGCAATTAAATAAAATAAATAATTAATTAATTGAAACAACAACAATTAAAAAAAATAAAAGTCGTTATGATCCGAATCCTTCATTTAATCTTTTAATCCGACAGTCTCGAATTAAAGATTAAACGGTTAGGGTTTTGAAACCCTAAATGAGCCATCAAATACTCGACCTTCTTCCTCAGCCCCTGGACTATCATCACAGCCCCGGACCATTGCTGGAACGCCAAAAAAATGCTAAAAAAGAAGCCCAAACAGCCCCTTAAGGTGCCAAAAAATCTGCTCTGTTTGGCATCCCTGTGCCGCCGTTTTCGAGTCGCTGTTTGATCGCCTTTCTAGACCCGAAAGTGTCCCCAAAAATTACTGAAACTAGCTAACATCCCAAACCAGATCTTCGCAAAACATTGCCTCGAAATTCAAAGCAGAAGTGTCCCAAAAAAATTCTCGAAAATCGAGTCACTGTTCATGGCGGGATTTTGCAGCACCTTCTTTGAAACTTTTTTCGGACCCCTTCCCATCGTCGCCTTGCCGCCATCGAACCACCGTTGAAAAGCTAAAGGATTGAACTTACTTTTAGTGAAAAAATCACGTCTAAAAAGATTCTCAAAAGCTCCGAAAATGAACCCCGAACATTGCGCAACAGTGTTGGCCGAACAGGCCTACCGCCGCTGCCTTGTTTTCTTTCTTCGCTTTTGTTCCTCATTTTTCGTGATCCGATTACAAAAATGATGCAAGAAAAATGTAAATGAAATAATATTTTATATCGTATAACCTATGCCTCCACTCGCGAGACTTACATTCAACCTAATCTCGATTTAAAAATCGTCGAGATACACGGTCAAAAAATGATATAAATAAACCATTCATTCATATATACATTTAACCGGATCATAACGACATAAGCTACAAAACAAATGTTAGCACAATGGTTTTCATGAAAAACTGCAACCACAGCTCTGATACCGTTGTTGGAATGCGAAAAAAAATTAAGAACCGGCGCCGTGACTGTAAAAAATGGCGCATGCATTTTTCATGAAAAACGATAACAATAAACTGATATATTATGATTAAATATACCTTCAAGAAACTTGAACAAATTTCTTTGATGCAGAACAACGATCCGAGACGAACCAATGATCTTCTCACGTATATCCCGACGCACACGACGATCCCGGCGAGTGAGCACTAATCCGGACCTTCGTGTTTTTCTCCTTTTGGTTTCTATCTCACACCTCTCTCTTTAAAAAAAAAGAATTCATAATGGGAGAGTGAAGGGGGCGGCGGCTAGGGCTAGGGATTAGATTAGTTTTTGGCTCCTTGTGATATATTTTAATATATTACTAGAGATATTCTTGGAAACTATATCTCTCTTTCCTAAAACCAAGGAGGAGATATATTTTTTCATAGAACAACCTTTTATCCTCTATTAGGGCTGGCCACCTAGGGAGTGATCCCTCGGTGTGCCAAATTCTAATACCGCCCTTCATTATTTAACTTAATCCCTGAATGTTTCTGGCAACAAAATCGACATTCAAATTAAATTAAATAATTATCGAAACTGATAGGAAAAAATATCTGTGTGTATGAAGGGGTACGTAAGGGATCACGAGTAAGTATAGGACTCGGGCTAACCATACGAGAAAACTGGATATCCCTAACTCTATCCCCGAGTTAGATCCTTTCTCGCACAAATCAGAACTTATTCCGCTAAAGATCCTGACTGAACTCCCTGCCTTAACTCAAATTATGTCTTGAGTTTTCAATTATCAAATGCACTTAATTCTCGCCACGTTTAAGATATGAATTCTCGATAAATAAATTAGGTTACTGATAACCCGATTTAATTATCCTCTTCTCCTCGCAATCGCACCGCTTAACCTTTTGATATGTCGGATCCGAAGACCCACTAGACAGATTTAGCATAATCAAACCTATAAGCAAAGCACACGAGGGGAAACTCCTCAACCAAAATTCGGACGTGGTTTTCGTCAGCTGATTATCGATCATCGGACAAATAACGCCAGAACCCAACTCATCGGTATTGTGATCTCATAGAGGAAAATCTCAACCATTGATGACTCAAAGTATTGTTCATTATCTGAACACAACCAATCAATCACTTCAGGATTAAGAGCACGTGCAATGTATGATAATACGGGATGCGGATCAATTCATATAGTCAGTATAGAGTTGATCATCCCGTTGATCCCGCTCAATACACTCTAAGTGTACTAACACATGGAGTTCGAACATCGAATTCCCGAAACCTGAATTCGATCCGTTCGACCCAGTCAAGACCAGCTACTATAACGCTGTACTGCAATCGTACCAATGAAATGTCCGGGCCCATTGCGATTGTGAGCTTACATGAATAATCTGTCAGAACCTTTAACCCGATCTTCCGTGCAACACGCACCGAGTCAAATACTGGACAGAATATACGGACTATGCATTTATATATCACAAACAAAAATATGAACCATAAATGCAAAATCATCTCAAATGTTTCTCATTAATATCCCAGGAATCCATAATAAAATACATAAAAACATAACTTTTCAGTATACATTCCCAACATCCTTGACTATAAACTGTACTAGGTGTTATATGGTATGCGTCGTGGTGAATTTTGTGTCGTGAGATTAGTTAAAAAATTAGAGTGTTTTGCTTCTGGGCCTTAGATCATGGCATTTGTACCACAGGTGAGGAGGAGTTCTTGGAGGAAGTTATCTTAGAAGGAGAAGAAGAGTTTGAAGAATAGGGTGAGTTCCAAGAGCACGTGGATTCTGCTGATGAATTCTGAGAAGTCGAAACCTCTATTTTTGTTCTTATATTCAGTTCTATTGTGCTTAGTGTAATTTTTGAAATTTCTTGGTGAAACTATAATAGTTAAGTACTTTGAACGGTTTATAACTCCTTTATGGTGTAATAACTAACGTCTGTAAATATGAATAAATCGTTAGAATATCCCTTTATTTATATTTATATATGTCCCAACGTGCCCGCAGTACGGGGCGCCACATAACCCCTTAAGGAAGCTTATAAATTTTGACCAGGCCAAACCCTGCTGGTAGATTTGATTATCCGAAGGTCAAATAAGTTAAGCGGAAGGGATTAAGGAATTACAAGATGCCGATTAAATTAAATTCTCAGTAATTAAATTTAATTGGCGGGTACCAAAAATTTTAACGTAGGGAGAAATGATAAGCATTTAATAACAGGAGTTCAATACATGATAGTTTTGAGATTATGGGTCAGAGTGCAATTATAGTTCTTTAATGGTGTGAACTGTAATCCAATGTTTTATGAAAATTACAGAAACCACTTCAAGGTTTTCATAATTACAGATACCGCTATGAGATTTGCTTAATTGCAAAAACTACTGATGGGTGTATGTGTTCCACTAGAAGTCTTACTCATAATTACTCCACAGGTCCCTACTGTAACCCTATACATATGCGGGTAGGTTGAACCAGTTTCATAACTTGTTTTCAAAACTAAAGTTGTCGAGGTTTTGCCGGTACGAGTTCTTGATAGATTGTAGCCACACTACATTCAAGAATTACATAAGAGAATACAGTAGAAGATCTGACGGGAGTTTTAACTCGGGAACAAAAACATAGTTACAGATTTGTCTAGTAAAATGTATTATTCTAAATTAACTTTGGTTGCACGGGTTTTATTTTTGATCGTTCGACATCAAAAAATTTATATGGAGCCCGTTTTAGCATTTGCCTATCCAGTTAATTTTTTACCAAAAATTGTTAACAAAAATAATGATCTTGGCAGTATTGCCTCCAACAGAAGGAACATGGTTCCGAGAGAAGAAAACTCGAGAGAGATTAGAAGAGGGAATCGAGAGAGACAGAGAGAGAGAGTGAGAGATAGAGTCGAGCAAGAAAGAAGAGAAGGGAGGAAAAGAGCTTATGTTTTGTTTGTGTAAATGATATTTTGAACCTGTCACAGACCATATGTACTGTCATTGACCTCGCGACCGCGAGGTTTGAAAACTTTAAATCTCATGGCCGTAACAACTTGACTTATGCCGCAACATTGCTTGGCCAAGGCCGCAACTTTTATTCAAATGTTTCTCACGGTCGTGAACTTTATGTTCAGGCTGCCATCTCCTTAGGGCAAAATAGTACAGGCCGCGACATCCAAAAGTAATGACTGCCATATTATTTTATGCCCTCACTTGTTTGGACCTTAGAACTTCCCTCGTGTGGGTTTTGAATGTAGCAAAGACCCTTTATTAGCTCTTCTTTATATTTTGGATCCTCTAGTCCTTATCACAACCTAAAATAGATAGGCTCACCTCATCGGTCATTGTCACGATCTAAAACTGGTAGGTCTACCCTCTCCGGTCCTTGTCACGACCTAAAACTGATAAGCTCACCTCATAGGTCCTTGTCACGACCTCAAACTGGTAGGTCTACTCTCAACGGTCCTTGTCACAACCTAAAATCGATAAATTCACCTCACCGGTCCTTGTCATGACCTAAAACTGATGAGTATACCCCTCTAAAAAATAACCGGTTGTTCTCATAACCCTAAACTGACTCGTTGGTTCTCGTATGACCTAAAAATGCCCCTTTTAAACCACTGATCCTTGTCACGACTTAAAACTAATGAGTTTGTGCCCTTCGATCTTTCTCATGACTTTAAACTGATTCATCGATCCCCACATGACCTAAAATTGCCCCATAAGAGTTCAATTCCCCTTACGACCTTAAACTAACTCGCTGGTCCCCGCATGACCTTATAATGCCCCTTTTATCCATCCAGTCCTCCTCGTGACTTTAAATTGACTCATCGGTTACGACCTTAAATTGACTCATCGGTACTCCTCATGACCTTAAACTAACTCGCTGGTCTCCGCACGACCTTAAAATGCCCATCTTATCTGATCGGTCCTCCTCATGACCTTAAACTGACTCATCCGTCCCTTCATGATCTAAAACTGATCACCATTTGATCGGTCCTCCTCACGACCCTAAACTGACTCAACGGCCCTCCTTATGACCTTAAATGACTCATTGGTCTTTTCATGACCAAAAATTGATTGATGATTCCTCGGTCCGTGTTGTGACCTTAAAATTTTCTTGTATTATACATGTTTACTTCATACTGTACCTGTCATGCATCATGATTAGCATATTTTCATCATATGCATTGCCTTACGAACTACGACCGGTTTGATCTCTTGTAATAGGGGTACGTAGGAAGCTCGATGAAAATTTGGGTTCAACCATGCTCTTTCTACACGTTTTGTTTATACGTAAGATTGGCAGCTTGTTGAATCGGTTTGTTTCTAGAGTTTTGACATTTACTTGCACCACAAGTCGTTACAAGCTCTGCCAAAAAAGGATAACTGTAGACACCCGAATTTGACCAAGCCAAATCTTAGGCACCCATTTCGAATGTACTCAAATGACGAAAGTATGAAAATTATGCTTAAAGATACTCTAAAGTAAGAAAAATCACGAATATAGTTCAAAACCCAAGGAAAAACCCTAAAAACCTTCAGGCTGTGACGTTTATGAAACGGCCATAACCTTTTTGCAAACCCTAAACCAAGCCGTGACTTTTTTTATCATGGTCGCCGCTTGTTTGTCCTTTTCACCACCATAAAGGTGGTGGCTGTCACTGTGTAAAAGTAAAAAGGTAACGGCCGTCATTATTACCCCTTTTTGGACAAGTGGCAGCATCTTGGAAGAGGTCTGTGTTGCTCACCTTGCCTATAAATAGGTGTTAATTTTCACAGAAACAAAAAGAAGAAAAACCTGGAGGCCCAAGCTCTACCCAAATACACCCCACCCAATATTCTCCCATCCATTCCACACTTCTCGAGCCTCGTTCGTGTTCTTGCTTGCATTAAAGGAGTTCTCAGAGGTCGTATTTGCTTAGAAATAGCCTATTCTCACCCCTGATGGGCCATCAAAGGTGGATATTCACACGAGATAACCTTAAGAATCCACGACTATTCTACAACCCTCATCTTCTTCCCCTGAAGGTGTGGTGGATAAGATTTCTACTATTTTATTGCTTATTTATCATTTATTTTGATCTAAGCATTGTTCCTTCAGGTTTTTCATTATAAATAATGAATTTGTAGCTCTCTATTTTGTATAATAAAGCCGTTTTTATTTTCTTTCAATGCTCACAAGAACACTAAGCACGTCTAATGCTTTCTAAGGTCTTGGAACGCGACGACCGTGACGACTGCGACCTTCTACTATTACGACCATATGTTTTGTTATACTTACAGTCATGGCCATGCACTTTTTATGAGGGTCAATACATTTATACCTTATTTACTCACGACCGCAACATCATATTGTTACGGCCGTGACATTATTTTTAGGGCTAAAAACAAGAAAACTCTCTTCAAAACTCTCTGATATTTGTTTATTTCAAGGTTTTATCTCCTTTTATTACTTTGTTTAGCATCTTCTCGTTTTTGTACCTCGGTTTATCTTCTTGTTGGGTAATAAATGGAAGATTTAGCCTAGACCAAATGGGTCATGGTCTCCATTCTGTACACCTTTCTATCTGTATGTTTTGTGGTTATGAAAACATGATGGCTGTAACCTTTCAATATCACGGTCAAATGCTTTGTTAAACTTATAGTAATGGCCGTGAGTTTTGTATGCTTGGCCGACATTTTTTTTGCCTTTATTTCTCACACTCGCAACATCATGTTGTTACGGCCGTGATATTCTTATAAGGCTAAAAGCATGAAAATCGTTTTAAAATTTTCTGTTATCCCTTTATCTTTAAGGTCTTTCTTCTCTTTATCCTATTTTGCATATTCTGTGTCATAGTCTATGTTCTTGATGGAAAATGGATGGTAGATCTGGCTTAGATTAAATAGGTCGTGGTCTCCATTTTGTATACCCCATTTGTCTTTGCTTTATAGATCTACAGACAAGACAGCCGCATCTTTTTCTTCATTTTTGTTATGGCTGCCATATCCTTTTGCTACGGCCGTGAGATTTTGTGAAACCAGTGACATAAAAATGTGTTTTAAGTATTATGTTACCTATTTTGATATTCTGTGTATTCTGCTTAGAGTTATTACTTGTATAGAGGATGAAAGATTGTAGATCTAACCTAAAACCAATAGGTTATAGTATCTCTCCTGTCTAGATCCTATTTATTTGAGCATGTTTTAACTCTTGTGCAATGTATATACCCTTTCTGTACCCTTAAAAACCACGACCGTGACTTATTTATCACGGCTGTGAGCTTTTTCATTCTGTTCTTCGCGGTAACCTTATATTTGTTACGACCGCATGTTTTGTGACCATTTTTGTCACGGCCACAATATTTGTTACTACGGTCGTGAGTTTTTTTACATGTCCAGTAGCTTAAATATGATGTTTAAGTCTCTTCTATTTATTTTATGCAGCTTGTTTATAGCATGTTAGGGATGAAAATATTGTTGCATAATCTTTACACCTTTATTTGTTTATTTTATCACTTATTCGCATATTTTTTGCTTTGCTTTGGTTTACTCAAACGATACTTGTGGTATATCTAAAAATAACAACCAAGTTATATGACTCTAGAAATCATAGTTAGGATTTTGTTTCATTGCTTGCTTTTATTTGAACTCTCTTTAACCTCCCGTTCTGTTTATGTTACCTTTAAAATGTTTATAACAAGAATCAATATTGACAAAGTAGAGGCCAACCTCATTTTGAGAAAAAAATGACATTTTTTGAAAAACAATGGATATTCGGTGCATCCCATGAGACCAAAATACCCACAGGTGTCCAATACACCTGCTGAAAAGGAACACTGATAAGTTAGAATCGAGAATGAAAATCTATTTCTTTGTTGGATATGACAGGGGAACAAATGGTGATTTATTTTATAATCTTAAGAATTAAAAGGTCATTGTTAGTGTCAATACCCGATTCTTGAAAAATGATTATGTAATGGGCCACAAGCCCAAGAGTAAAAATATCCTAAAAGAGTTGGGAGGAAATACCAGTAGTACAGTAAAAGCATCACAAAAAAGTGTCATCGATATCCCATTACCTCGTCTTAGTGGAAGGATTATTAGGACACATGTGGATCCTGAACTAAATCAGGGTGCTACCACTAACACGCTGGTTTCACAACTAGAAGAGCATGTGGGTAATGGTGCATGGGGTTTAGAATTAGCAAAGTGTGCCACTCTAGTATACAGACGCAGGCAGCGCCTCATTATAATGGCAGGGTTGTTCGTCAACCCGATCGGCATATGTTCTTGGGAGAGTCTTTTGACAAGATTTTGGAAGAACTGGATACTAAACCCTGTAACTACAATGAAGCAATTTAAGATAAAGAAGTAGAATTATGGCAAAGGGTTATGAATTCAGAGATTGAGTCTATATACTCCAATCAGGTCTGAGAGCTTGTAAAACCACTCGAAGGGATAAAACCCATTAGATGCAAATGAATTTACTAGAGGAAGAGAGGAGCAGATGAGAAAGTGGAAACCTTCAAAACTAGACTTGTTGCAAAAGACTTTATTAAAAAAAGAAATGATTATGAGGAAACCTTTTTTTCGGTAGCAATACTTAAGTCCATTCTAATTCTCTTATCCATTGCCGCTCATTTCGATTACAAAATTTGACAAATGAATGTCAAGACAGCTTTATTTAACAGAAGTCTTGATAAGTGTATCTATATGGTACAATCAAATGGTTTCATAGCAAAGGGCCACGAGCACATGCTATGTAAGCTTAAAAGATCCATTTATGGACTTAAGTAGGCATTTAGGTCTTGGAATACTCAATTTGATCAAGTCATTAAGTCTTATGATTTTGATCAAAGTCGTGATGAGTCCTATGTATACAAGAAGCTTGATGAAAGTGTGGTGGTGTTTCTAGTACTTTATGTGGATGATATCTTGCTCATTGAAAATAATATTGGGGTGTTATCTTCGGTGAATGTATGATTATCTAGCTAATTTGATATGAAAAACTTGAGAGAAGCCAGTTACATCCCCAGAATTAAGCTTATGCGAGATTGAAAATAGAGAATGTTAGGCTTATCACAAATTACTTATATCGATATCATCCTTACTCGTTTTAACATGCAGGATTCCAAGAAAGAGTTTCTCCCTTTTAGGCAAAAGGGTTTTTCCTTTTCAGGCATGTCATCACTCTATCCAAGGATCAGTGTCCTAAGACAACTATTGAGATAGAGAAGATGAATGTGGTTCATTATGCTACGGCAGTAGAAAGCCTCATGTACGCTATGCTTTGACTAGACCCGACATGTGTTTTGCCGTTGGCATGGTTAGCTAATATCAATTTAATTTAGGGTAGAAGCATTAGACAATAGTAAAATATATAATCAAGTACCTGAAAAGAATTAAGAATTATATGTAGGTTTACCAGGAAGATGGTCTAGTACCTTTGGGGTACACAGACTTGGATTTTTAGTCACATAAAGATTCTCAAAAATTTATCTTGGGATATGTGTTTACCTTGGAGATGGAACACATCGAGAATAAATATCACTTGATACAAGAGATCGTACAGAGAGGTGATGTAGCCGTGGTCAAGATTGCATCAGAAGATAACCTTGCAGATCCTTTTACAAAGAGTTTACTATATAAGACTTTTGACAGTTATGTAGAGGGAACATGAGTTAGATGTATGGCAGTATGATTTTGAGTATAAGCAGGAGATTATTAGGGTTGTATTCTAAAAACTATGGTTTTGGCTATAATATTTAATTTTATTTTCTTAATAAAATTAGTTTTTTCTATTTTATGATAATCTTAATTAGCAATACATGTGTTTTATTATTTATTTAATGTTATGTATGCGTATCTTTTATTCTACATAGAAGACTAGATTATCAGTTCTTGTAAAATATAAGTTTTGGTTCACAGTTTAGATAAAATTGAACACACAATTGGTACGGCTGTAGCACAATATTTTAGTAGATTTATCTTAATTACGGATAACGGTAATTATTTCGACAATTATTTTAACTCATTGTGCTATTACACTCTGTGTGTATTGAATAGAACCAAGTTGGGATAATTAATTTTATACTGATTTCATAAATTAATTTACACCCTATGGTTATTATGAGTGTTTAAACTCTTAATTTCAAAATAATAATAATTTGCATATATTTAATATTCGTTGTTTTGATTCATTAGATGGTGCAGTCCTATATGGGTCTATAATCTCAGTGAATTGGATATCGATATTATTTATATGGTAGATATTAATTATTGACGGAATCCATGTCCCGAATAATCGAGATTGATGATACCCTCTTAGGAAAATTTATAAGTTTTGAACGAGCCAAACTCTATAGGTGGATTTTATAATTCAACAGTCAAATAAGTTAAGCAAAAGAGTTTAAGCAATTTTTGAAGAAGTTGATTAAATATAATTGTTAGTAATTTAATTTAATCGACGTGTATTTGTAATCTTGACGTGTGGAGAATAAATAAGTATTCAATAATAAGAGCTTGAATACTACGATTTTGAGAATCAGGCTGGGAGTGCAATTATAATTCTTTAGTGAAATGACTTGTAATTTATGTTTTTATAAAATTGCTTCTGGATTGATGCAGGATTTTATAATTACATTGAAAATCCATGTCTTATTTACTTCACAAGTCCCTGCTGTATCCTATTTATATGTTGTTATAAAACCTAGCTGCTAGATATTTCATATAACGTTTTAGGGTTTCCACGTCTTATGAATCCAAAGAATAGGCGGCTGGACAGGTTCTGAGGAACGCAATAGATCAAAACCCACACTTTGTTCGTGTTTTGCATTCGAAAATACATCAGAAGGCTTGTGTTAGAAATTTGACTAGAAGTTAAAATCGCGACAGATTGTTGACTAAAAATTGTTGTAGCAACCGAAATCATCCAGCCAGATTACGAAATGTATAATCCTAAAACTAACTTTAGGAGTATTACCGAATTTTATTTTGATTGTTCGATATCAAAAGTTTTAATCTGGAACCTGTTTTAGTGCTTGCTTGTTCGGATATTTTTAGACTAAATCATAGATATAATCTTAGAATCTTGGCAGTTTGTCCCAACAATTGGTATCATAGCCGTCTGTAATTATGTATGGTTTTATCATGGGGTCAGGTAGATTTGGACTGTGCTAACTCTGTTTTGCAAGCAATGTAATCCCGACTTTTTATATTCATTATTTTGCATACTTGATTGCATCGTTTAATGATTATTAAATATATTTTCTAACTATGATGGTTGATCGTTGTAGATTGATTATGAACTCTTCAGAAGAATAGAATTAATGTAAAAATAAATATTTTTTGATTTGTAGTTATTGTATTTTGATTTTATGTAATCGAAAATCGAAAGTATAAAAAACATCAAAGAACAGGTTGAAAAAGAAAAAGATGAAGTCGCGTGCACCAACAGGCGCATAATGCTTGGGAATCAATTAAGGATTATCAGGATTTGGAATTATGTGGGATTAATGACACATATGGAGTTAATCTAATATACCATGTTGAATGCATTATATTACTTTGTTTTTTATGGAGGAAAGCCACGTGGCTTCAAAGTTTTAACATGATCAAAAAATAAGAATTCTAATTCTGACAAGATTATAAGTTTTCTGAAGGAACAGAAACTCCTTACGTAAAGAATTTTTGATAGATCATAAAAATCAAGATTTAATGTATTTATTTATTTAAATGCGTAGGTACTTTATTTTGGTTTATTTATTTAGTTTCGTTTTAATTAATTCTGATTAATTCAAAATTAATTTATTTTTTGTAAACAAAAAAAATAAAATAAATTTTTTTTAATTAAAATTAATTTTATTAAAAAAAATTTAGAATTTTATTTTTTTACATAAAAACACGTTTAAGATGATTTTTAAAAAAATGAATATCTTGAAAAAATGTGACCGTTAATTTTGATTTTTTCAATTAATTAAAAGGAGTTTAATTTTAATAAATTATTTTTTTGGAATATGTGTAATGGAAAAATAAAATAATTTTTTTTTTGTTTTTTATTTAAAATTAATTTTTTTAAATAAATAGAATTTGAAAATTTTATTTGTTAACATAAAATAAGTAAAGATGGTTTAAAAATCAAAATCTTTTGTAACGTGTGATTTTAAAAAATTATTAGTTTATTTTAATTAAACAAATTTTATAACTTTTAAAAATATTTTAAAAACTACGTAGATAAAAGAATTTATTCACAGATAAATCTCGCGTTCTCCATCACTAGTTCATAAGTGATATAATTAATTTTGCGTGTTGGCATTAGAACTTTCCTCCCCATCGGACAGAATTAATTACGAGATTATCGGTACAGACCTTATTTAGGGATAATTCTGGGTAATTGTTAATGTGAATCACTTCTCCATCTGAAGGATTCATCGTGAAGCGATTGATTCGGGATTAAGTGATGGTTTATACTTAATTGTAAATAATAGTATTCTCTCCATCTAAGTCACTGCTATTATTTATTGGACCAAAATTACGTCAATTATTTAATTTTACTTAGCAAAGTCTATTATATAAATAGTAAAATTAATAAGAATTGATTTGTCTGGACAAATGATGAGTAGTATACATCTTTTTCATCCCTTTCCATCGAGGCATCCTATTCACAGTGTACCAGACTGCAGGTGAATTTTCTTTTAAACTAGTATAGAAAATCAATTTTAAAATAAAATTTAAAATTTTGCTCTTCGTAATTAATTATTTTTAATTATGTAATTCTCTGGTTAAAATGACTTTCAATCCACTCCCAGCTATACTCAAAGAAAGGAAACTTACGAGTCCTAATTTTGTTGACTAGAAAAGGAATTTAAATATTGTTTTAATTGCTGAGGATGTTGTTAGGAAGCCAGAAAGTGTGTTTATTTCTAAAAAAGGTTCTTTCTCTAAGCCGAATGCCAATAAGAAGAAGCAAGTTCAGAAATAAGGTGACACAATTTTCAAGACAGTTAGTGCACCATAGATTGGTGTGAAAAAGTCGAAAGAAATATATTTTCACTACAGCCATATATGGTACTAGAAAAAGTAATGTTCAGTTTATCTTGTCAAGTAGAACACTAAATATAATTTCTGTTCACTAGTTGTGAAAACATGTTTAGCGGTGTTATCTACCGATACCTGGTGTGCAGATACGGAAGTTATTAATCATGTCTGTAATTCTTTGTAGAGGTTTCAGATGTTAGTGTTAGTATACTGAAAATTATGTTTTTATTATTTAATTTTATTTTAACAAAATTAATTTTCTATTTTATGAGAATCATTATGAGCAATGTATGTATATCATTTCTTTGATATGCATGGATATCCAATATTCTATATAGTATTTAATCTGGTTTGTAGAGTACGACTTACACACAGAAGACCAGATTTTAAGTTCTTGTAGAATATAAATTTTATGTTCACAGTTTAAATAAAAATAGGCATACTATTGGCACAATTGTAGTACAGAGTTTTAGTAGGCATGTATTGGTTACAGAGAACAGATAATAGCGTCGTCTATTGTTCCGACTCTCTGTGCCAGTACACTTTGTGTGTATTGAACGGGACATTTGGGGTAATTAATTTTATACTGACTATATAAGTTAATTCACATCCCAAGATTATTATGAATAGTGCTTATTCTCTTAATCCTGAAATAATTACTGATTTACGTATATTTAATATTCGTTGTTTTGATTCATTAGAGGGTGCGATCTTATATGCGTCTATATTCCTGGTGAGTTGGATAGCAGTATTATTTATATGACAAATATTAATTATTGACGAAATTCACGTTTCGAAAGATCGGGATTGATGATACCCCCTTAAGGATGCTTATAAGTTTTGACCGGATCAAACCCTGCAGATGGATTTAATTATCCAACGGTCAAATAAATTAAGCAGAAGGGTTTAAGGAATATCAAGATGCCGATTAAATTAAATTGTTAGTAATTAAATTTAATTGGTGAGTATCGAGAATTTTAACGTGGAGAGAAATAGTAAGTATTTAATAACATGAGCTCAATGCAAGAAGGTCTTGAGATTATGAGTCAGAGTGCAATTATAGTTCTTTAGTGGTGTGAACTGTAATTCAGTATTTTATGAAAATTGCAGAAATCGCTGTCTTTTCATAATTGCGAAATCGCTGGTAGGTATCTGTGTTCAATTGGGAGTCTTACTCATAATTACTCCACATGTCCCTGCTGTAGCCATATATATATATATATATATATGTTGAACTAGTTTCATATCATTGATATATTATATTTTGTCTTTCAAGACTAAAATATATCTAGGTTATGCCGGTACGAGTTTTCGATAGTCCGTAACTCACACTACGTTCTAGGATCGCATACGGGAATACGGTAGAAGATTTAACAGAAACTTCAACTCGGAATCAAATCGTAGTTGAAGAATAGATCGACAAAAATGTATTCTTTTAAATTAACTTTGGTTGCACGGGTTTTATTTTGATCGCTTAAACGTCAAAAGTTTTATCTGGAACCCGTTTCAGCGTTTACTCGTCCAGTTAATTTTTTATCAAAAATTATTTACAAAATAATAAACTTGGCAGTTTTTCTTCCAACAAATTGGTATCAAAGCTATTTTATTTTTTTATTTACAGTTATCGGGGTCGGTTAGTTTTAGAAATGTTGCTAACTTTGTTTTGCAGGCGTTCTAAATCCCAATTTTATGATCATCTTTTACTTTCGTGTTTGATTGAATGCGTGGATGATGATTTAATTTAATTATTTATTTTAACTATGAGGGTTGATCGTAGTAGATTGATTGTGAACTTTATGGAGGAATATGATCATTGTAAAAATAATTGTTATTCGGTTTCTAATTTTTTTTATTTTATGTAATCAAAATAAAATTTAAAAAAAATTAAAGAAGAACGAAGAACACTGTTCAAAATCTGGCTGCCCAAGAAGCTTGAGCAAGCTGCGGCAACCACAAGAAGATTAAAAAGAATGATGTGCATTGAATAGGATTAGAAAAATCATTGATCAGCGGCGCAGTGATTTCTAGCAATTTCCAAAAAGCAAACAGGCCGGTTTCCAAGGCCAACAGAAGCAGTTTTTTTTTCTCCCAAATAGCCGGAGTCCACAACAAACACAGGCGGCACTGTTTTCAAACTGTGCAGCAACTTTGAGGCGCAAACTCCAAGCAGCGCAGCTTCAATTCCTGAGCGCCAAACAAGCCGCTGGTCTTCAAACAAAACGCTGCGGCAGTCCCAAACTGAATCGGCACACTGTTTTTTTCAAACGCTGCCTTAGTAGCAGGCGCTTTTTCAAGCTATGTCGATGCTGTGGTTTCCCACAAGCAGCGGTTGGCTGCTTTCCATCAAAGCAGTTTTTTCCTCCGAACACAGTAAGCAGCGATTTTTAAGGGCAAATAGCAGTTCTTTTTCCAAGCTGTTTCGATTAGCTACGGCGTTATTAGGATTGTGCACAGCGGTTTTTTGTTTCCAATCCCAGGCACTGTTTCACGCTGATTGGAACACTGTTTTGTTTTTGTTTCCAGATAAAACGCAGCAAGAAGCCGGCAGTATCCTAACAGCAGTGGTTTTTTTTGAAGAATGTGTTTTTTCTAAAACATCGTTTATCCAAGCAAAGTAGCTTTCATAATGCAACTGAAGGACTTGAAACTTATCTTTGAACAGAAGATTTAAACTTTCTAGAGTTTCAATTCGATTATAAGATTGAAATTTTTTATTATATTTTGCATTTAATTTATTTTTATAAATTAACTGCGTGGATGATATATATTAGTTTTATTTATCTTATTAATTTAATTAATTTAAAATTTTAATTTTAATTAAAATATTTTATAATTAAAAATGAAATTAAAATTTTTTAATTAATTAATTTTAATTAAATGAAAAAACTTTAGATATTTCATTTTTTACATAATATCACGTTTAAGATGATTTTTTTAAAATCGGATATCTTAGAAAAATGTAGGAATTAATTTCGAATTTTAAATTAATTAAATAAATAAAATATTTAATAAAAATAAATTATTATTTTAAAAAAAATATGAAACGAAAAATAAAATAAGTAAATATCTTTAATCACTACCTTAGTTAAAAAACTAAAGGAAAAACTGTGCATTTATTAAATTTTATTTGTTACACATTTAAATACGAAAAAATAGTTTGATAAATAAAATCTTTGGAATCGTATATACGGAAAGATGTTTAATTTTTTCAGATCGTATGGCTTTCAAAATTAATAAATTTATTTTAATTAAACGGATTTTTATAACTCTCAAAAATATTTTAAAAATCTAAGTGGGAGAGGGAATTTATTCACAGATAAATTCTGCGGTCTTCATAACCAGTTTGTAGGCGATGCAATTAAACTCTACGTATTGGCAGTAAGGCCTTCCTCTCCATCAGACAGATTAATTATGGTATTGCCAGTACAAACCTCTTTTAGGGATAATTCTAGATAATTGTTAGTATGGATCACTTCTCCATCTGAATGGTTCATTGCGAATCGATTGCTTTGATATTATGTGATGGTTAACACTTAGCTGTCTATAATAGTATCCTTTCCATCTGAGTCACTGCTATTATATGCTGAACTGAAACTATGTCAGCTATTTAATCTTGCTTGGTATGGTCAGTTGCCTAGATAGTAAAATTAAAAAGAATTACCATGTTTGGTCTGATGAATAATAATAGACGTCCACCAATCGTGGCATGCTATTATCTGGTAACCAGTCTGCTGGCGAATTAATTTTAAAATGGTAGAGGGAACCAAATTAAAATAAATTCAAAGTTTTGCTCATCATAATTAACAGTTTTATTTAATTATGTGATTCTTAGCATTAAAATAAATTTCAACCCACTCGCTTTAATACTCAAAGAAAACAAACTTACGGGACCAAATTTTGTTAACTGGAAAAGTAATTTAGATATAGTTTTAACTACAAATGTTATTTATTCAATACTAGGAAATGTGTTAATTTTTGGAAAAAGTTCTTCCTCTGAGCCGAAAGGCATGAAAAAGAAAAAGGTTCAGAAATAGGGAGACACAATTTTCACAGTAATTAATGGGCCACGGACTGGTGTGAAAAAATCGAAAGGCAAATATTTTTACTGTAACCAAATCCGGCACTGAAAAAAGCTATGACTAGTATTTTTCAGAAGGCAGAACAAATAAGGTAATTTCTGTTCACTGGTTGTGAAATCATGTTTAGCGGTGTTATCTACCGGTACATAGTGTGTAGATACGGGAGCCACTAATCATATCTACAATTCATTACAGGGGTTCTAGGAAATCCGACAACTTAGTGATGGGAAGATTTACCTACATATCGGCAATAATTCAAAGGTAACAGTAGTTGCAGTAAAAAATGTCACTCTCAGTTTTGGTAGAGATCGAATTTTAATATTAAGATATGGTCTTTATGTACCTGCCATTAGAAGGAACTTAGTTTTCGTTTATGAATTTGGCTAAAGATGGATATTTGGTTATTTTAATAACTCAGTGGTTATTAAGGATAATAAATGGGTTATCTGTTCTGGTACATTGGTGGATGATCTTTACATTATTACTCTAATATCTCATACACTACAAGTAACAGAAATGATTAACACATCTATATTACCAAATAAGAGAAAGTTTCTTTCTTTAATAAACTAAATGTTTCTTTGGCACTTACGCTTATGTCATATTAATTTAAAAAGGATAAACAGACTGGTAGCAGATGAACCTTTGAGTTTATTAAAAGTGGAGGCACTTCAAGTCTGTGAATCTTACTTAGAGAGTAAGATGACCAAGAGGCCCTTTTCGGCCAAAGGCTATAGAGCTAAAGAATCGTTGGAGCTGGTTAATTCTGATGTGTGTGGTGCTATGACAATCCGGGCTAGAGGTGGCTTTGAGTACTTCGTCAGTTTCATTGATGACTACTCAAGGTATGGATATATTTACCTAATGCACCGTAAGTCTAAATGCCTTGAGAAATTTAAAAAATTCAAGATGGAGGCGGAGAAGTGTCTGGATAAAAGTATCAAATAACTACGATCCGACCGTGGTGGAGAATACCTTTGGAGAGTTTATTGACTACTTGTTATAAGAGTGGATTATATCCCAGTTAACTGAACCTAGCACTCCATAGCAGAATAGTGTAGTAGAAAAAAGGAATAGGACTCTTATGGAGATGGTAAGGTCAATGATGAGTTATTGAAGTTTATCAGATTTATTTTAGGGACTCACTTTAGAGACAACGGCTTACATTCTAAACTTAGTACCTTATATTCCCACAGAATTGTGGACCGAGCGTAAGTCTAGTCTGAAACACATTCGAATTTTGGGGTGTTCAGCACATGTGCTGTAAAAAAATGCGGGTAAGTTAGAACCGAGGACGAAAGTTTGTTTCTTTGTGGGATATCTCAAGAGAACGAAGGGTGGTCTATTTTATAATCCTAAGAACCAGAAGGTCATTGTTAGCACCAATGCCCGATTCTTAAAAGAGGATTATATTATGGATTGAAAGTCCAATAGCAAAATTATTTTAAAAGAACTGAGAGAAAATATCAGTAGAACGGAAGAGGAACCATAAGTAACTGATATTTCATTACCTCGTCGTATTGGAAAAATTATCGGGATAGGTGCAAATCAAGAACACGGTGCTGATGCATAGAGTTCAGATTCTGCACAGCCCATTAATACTAGTACACAAACACAGGTAGTGCCTCATTGTAGTGGGAGAGTTGTTCATCAACCTGATCGGTATATGTTCTTGGGAGAGTCATTTGACATGATCCTGGCAGAACTGGAAATCGAACCCTGTAACTACAATGAAGCACTACTAGACAAAAATACAGATCTTTGGCAAATGTCTATGAATTTAGAGATGGAATCTATGTATTCCAATCATGTATAGAAACTTGTAGAAACCACATGAAGGGATAAAACCCGTTGGATGCAAGTGGATCTATAAGAAGAAGAGAGGAGCAGACGGGAAGATTGAATTATTCAAAACTAGGCTTGTTGCTAAAGGGTTCACTCCGAAAGGGTTCACTCATAAATAAGGGATCGATTATGAGAAAACTTTTTCGCCGGTAGCCATGCTTAAGTCTATCCGAATTCTCTTATCCATTGTTGCACATTTCGATTACAAAATCTGGCAAATGGTCGTCAAGATTGCTTTTCTTAACGAAAGTCTTGACGAGTGTATTTATATGATACAACTAGACGGATTCATTACAAAGGGTCAGGAGTACATGTTGTGCAAGTTTAAGAGAACTATTTATGGACTTAAGCAGGCATCGAGGTCTTGAAATACTCAATTTGATCAAGCCATTAAGTCTTATGATTTTTATCAAAGTCCGAATGAGTCCTATATGTACAAGAAGCTTGACAGAAGCATGGTGATATTTCTAGTACTTTATGTAGATGATATGTTCCTCATCGAAAATGATGTGGGGGCCTTATCTACGGTTATAGTATGGTTATCTGGATAATTAGATATGAAGGACTTGGAAGAAGCCAGTCACATCATTGGGATCAAACTTGTGCAAAATTGAAAACAAAAAATGTTGAGCTTATCATAAGCAAAGTATATTGATGATATGCTTGCTCGTTTTAGCATGCAGGATTCCAAGAAAGAATTTTTTCTTTTTAGGCATGGAATCACTCTATCCAAGGATCAGTGTCCTACGACACCTGATGAGATAGAGAAGATGAAGGTGGTTCTTTATGCTTCGGCAGTAGGAAGTCTAATGTATGTTATGCTTTGCATTAGATCCGACATCTGCTTTGTCGTTGTCATGGTTAGCAAATATCAGTCTAACACAGGGCAGGAGCATTGGACTACGGTAAAAATATAATCAAGTACTTGAAAAGGACTAAAGATTATATATTAGTTTACTAGGCAGACAGTCTAGTACCTTTAGGGTACACAGACTTAGATTTTTAGTCTGACAGGGATTCCTGTATGTCTACCTCAGAATATGTGCTTACCTTAGGAGGTAGAGCTATAAGTTGGAGGAGTATCAAGTAGTCTTGCATTGCTGATTCTACCATGGAGGCCGAGTATGGGGCAGCTTCTAAAGTAGCTAAGGAGGCCGTTTGGCTCAGAAACTTCATGTTGGATCTAGATATGGTACCTTTAGTTCAGTCAGCTATTACACTTTATTGTGATAATAGAAGAGCAATTGCAAACTCGAAGGAGCCAAAGGTCCATAAGAATGACAAGAACATTGAGCGTAAGTATCACCTGATACGAGAAATTATACAGAGAGCTGATGTTGCTGTGACCAAGATTGCATTAAGAGACAACCTTGCAGATCATTTTACAAAGAGTTTATCGGCTAAGACTTTTGATTGTCATGTAGAGGGCATGGGAGTCAGATGTATGGCAGCATGATTTTGAGTATAAGTGGGAGATTGTTCAGATTGGTATACTGAAAATCATATTTTTAGTATTTAATTTTATTTTATTAAAATTAATTTTCTATTTTGTGAGAATCTTTACGAGCAATATATGTATATCATTTTTTTGATATGCATGGATGTCCAATATTCTGTATAGTATTTAACCTGGTGTGTAAAGTACGGCTTACACATAGAAGACCAAATTTTAGATTCTTGCAGAATATATGTTTTATGTTCACAGTTTAGATGGAAATGGACATATCATCGGTACGACTGTAGTACAGAATTTTAGTAGGCATGTCTTGATTACAGGAAAAAGATAATAGCGTTGTCTATTGTTCCGACTCTCTGTGCTGGTACATTTTGTGTGTATTGAATAGGACATTTGGGATAATTAATTTTATATTGACTATATAAGTTAATTCGCATCCCAAGATTATTATGAATAGTGCTTATCCTTTTAATTCTGAAATAATTATTGATTTGCGTATATTAAAATTCGTTGTTTTGATTCATTAGAGGGTGCAATTTTATATTAGTCTATATTTTTGGTGAGTTGGATAGCAGTATTATTTATATAAAAAATATCAATTATTGATGGAATCCACGTTCCGAAATATCGGAATTGATAATACCTCCTTAAGGATGCTTATAAATTTTAACCGGGTCAAATCCTGCTGGTGGATTTAATTATTCGGTGGTCAAATAAGTTAAGCGGAAGGGTTTAAGGAATATCAAGATGCCGATTAAATTAAACTTTCAGTAATTAAATTTAATTGGCGGGTATCGAAAATATTAACGTGGGGAGAAATGATAAGCATTTAATAACATGAGCTTAATGTAGTAAGGTTTTAAGATTATGGGTCACAGTGAAATTATAGTTCTTTAGTGGTGTGAACTGTAATTCAGTATTTTATGAAAATTGCAAAAACCGCTGGTAGGTATTTGTGTTCCACTAGACGTCTTACTCATAATTACTCTATAGGCCCCTGCTGTAGCCCTATTTATATGCGGGTAAATTGAACCAGTTCATATCATTGATATATTACATTTTATATTTCGAGACTAAAATATATCTAGGATCTGCTGGTATGAGTTCTCGATAGTTCGTACCCCACACTACGTTCGAGGATCGCATACGAAAATTCGGTAGAAGATCCGACAGGATCTTCAAGTCGGAATCAAATCGTAGTAGAAGAATAGATCGACAAAAGGTATTCTTTTTAATTAATTTTGGTTGTACGAGTTTTATTTTGATCGTTCAAACGTCAAAAGTTTTATTTTGAGCCCATTTCGGCATTTGTCCGTCCAATTAATTTTTTTATCAAAAATTATTTACAAAAATAATGATCTTGACAGTTTTACCTCCAACATCAGAAAATCAGACAACTTAGTGATATGGAGATTTACCTGCACATGGGCAATAATACATGGTTAGCAACAGTTTTAGTGGGAGATGCCACTCTCAGTTTTAGTAGAGATCGGATTTTAATATTGATAGATTATTTTTATGTACGTACCTTCTGTTAAAAGGAATTTAATTTCTGTTTCTAAATTGGTTAAAGACGGATAGTTAATTAATTTTAATAACTCTTTGGTTATTAAGGATAATAAACAGTTTATCAGTTCTAGCACATTAGTTGATGATCTTTATGTTATTACTCCAATGTCTCCAACGCTACAACTGAATGAATTAAATAATACATATAATTTACCATTTAAGAGAAAGAAACCTTCTTTAATGAGCCAAATGTATCTTTGGCACTTTTGCCTAGGTTATATTAATTTGTAAAGGATAATTAGATTGGTTGAAGATGGACATTTGAGTTCGTTGAAAGTACATGCACTTTCAATTCGTAAATCCTATTTGAAGGGTATGATGACCAGGATGCCGTTTTCGGCTAAAAGCTATAGAGCTAAAGAATCGTTGAAACTGGGTCACTCTGACTTATGTGGACCTTTGACTATCCAGCTAAAGGAAGCTTTGAGTATTTTGTCTCTTTTATTGACGAATACCCAAGATATGGATACTTTTAGTTGATGCACCGCAAGTCTAAATGTTTTGAAATATTTAAAGTATTTAAAGAAAAAGTGGAGAAGCGTCAAAAAAATGTATTAAGATACTTCGGTCTGACCATGGTGGTGAGTACCTCTTTGGAGAGTTTAGGAATTATTAATCATAGAAAGGGATTATATCCCAATTGACTGTACCTAGCACTCCACTGTAGAATGGTGTAACAGAAAGAAGGAAGAAATAGGACTCTTATAGAGATTGTGAGGTCTATGAAGTGTTATTTGGACTTACACGATTCGTTTTAGGAATTTGCATTAGAGATAACAACTTATATTCTGAACTTGGTACCTTTTGAGTCAGTATCTTCTACTCCTATATAATTCTGGACCGGGTGTAAGCTTAGTTTGAGACATATTCAGATTTGGGGCTGTTTAACACACGTGCTGAAAGGGAACACGGATAAGTTAGAACCGAGAACAGAAGTCTATTTATTTGTTGGATATCCCAAGGGAATGAATGGTGATTTATTTTATAATCCTAAGAATTAGAAGGTCATTGTAAGTGCTAATACCAAATTCTTAGAAGAGAATTATGTAACGGACCACAAGCCCAAGAGTAGAAATGCTCTGGAAGAGCTGAGAGAAAATACCAATAGTACGGTAAAAGCGCCATGGGAAAGTGTCATCGATATCCCATTTCTTTGTCGTAGTAGGAGGATTATCGGGACACGTGCAGATCCTAGGCCAGATTAGGGTGCTACCATTAACATGCTGGTTTCACAAGCAGAGGAGCATGTGGGTAATGGCGCACAGGATTTAGAATCAACACAACTTATCACTCTAGTACACAAACGCAGGTAATGCGTTGTCGTAGTTGGAGGGTTGTTCGTCAACTCGATTGGTATATATTATTAGGAGAGTCTTTTAATATAATTCTAAAATAACTTGATACTGAACCCTATAACTACAATGAAACACTCCCAAATAAAGATGCAAAATTATGGCAAAAGGCTATGAATTCATAAATGGACTCTACGTACTCTAATCAGGTCTAGAAACTTGTAGAACCACCTGAGAGAAAGAGAAGATCAGATAGGAAGGTGATAAACATTCAAAGCTATGTTTGTTGCAAAATGGTCTACTCAGGAAGAAGGGATTGATTATGAGGAGACCTTTTTACCAGTAGCCATGTTTAACTTTATTCGGATTTTCTTATTCAGTACGGGTTATTTCGATTGTGAAATTTGGCAAATGGACGTTAAGACAAATTTTCTTAACGAAAGTCTTGACAAGTGTATTTATATGGTACAACAAGACGATTTCATAGCAAAGGGTTAGGAGCACATGTTGTGTAAGTTTAAGAGACCCGTTTATGGACTTAAGCAGGCATATATGTCTTAGAATACTCGGTTTAATCAAGCCATTAAGTCTCATGATTTTGACCAAAGCCCTGATGAGTCCTGTGTGTACAAGTAGTGTGATGGAAGCATGTTGGGAGTTCTAGTACGTTACGTATATCATATCTTGCTCATCGACAACGATGTGGGGATGTTATTTTTGATGAAGGTATGGTTATCTAGTCAGTTCGATATGAAAAAATTGAGAAAAGCCAGTCACATCCTCGTGATCAAGCATATGCGAGATCAAAAATAGAGGATGTTGAGCTTATTACAAGCTACTTATATCGATACTGTTCTTACTCGTTTTAGCATGCCGTGTTTTAAAAAAGAGTTTTTCTCTTTCCGGCATGAAATCACTTTATCCAAGGATCAATGTACTAAGATAGCTGTTGAGATAGAGAAAATGAATTCGATTCAATATGTTTCGGCAGTAGGAAGCCTCATGTATACCATGCTTTGCACTAAACTCGACACCTGTTTTGCCGTTGGTATGGTTAGCAGATATCAATCTAATTCAGGGTATGAGCATTGGACAACAGTAAAATATATAATCAATGACCTAAAAGGGATTAGGGATTATATGTTAGTTTACTAGGCAAATGGTCTAGTACCTTTGCAGTACATAAATTTGAATTTTTAGTCACAAAGATTTTCAAAAATTTACCTTAGGATATGTGTTTACCTTGGACGTGGAACGTATCGAGAGTAAATATCATTTGATACGAGAGATCATATAGAGAGGTGATGTAGCTGTGGGTAAGATTGCATCAGGAGACAACCTTACAGATCATTTTACAAAAAGCATACCAGCTAAGACTTTTAACAGTCATATAAAGAGCACGGAAGTTAAATGTATGGCACCATAGTTTTGAATATAAGTAGAAAATTGTTAGTGTTGTATACAAAAAACCATGATTTTGATTTTAGTATTTAATTTTATTTCTTAATAAAATTAATTTTTTCATTTTGATGATAATCTTAATGAGCAATGTAAGCATTTCATTATTTATTCAATGTTATGCATAGGTGCATTTTATTCTTCATAGTATTTAATCTGGTGTGTAGAGTTCGGCTTACACACAGATTACTAGATTATAAGTTCTTATAGAATATAAGTTTTGGCTCACAGTTTAGATGGAATTAGACATACCATCGGTACGACTGTAGTACAATATTTTAATAGATCTGTCTTGATTATGAGTTACGGTAATTGTTTCGATAATTGTTCCGACTCATTGTGTTAGTACACTTTGTATATATTGAACATGATCAAGTTGGGATAGATAATTTTATAGTGACTTCATAAATTAATTTACACTCTATATTTATTATGAGTGCTCGTGCTCTTAATTCTAAAATAATTATTATTTGCATATATTTAATATTCGTTGTTTTGATATATTAGAGGGTACGATCTTGTATGGGTCTATAATCTCGATGAGTCGGATAGCGATATTTTTTATATGGTGGATATTAATTATTGATGGAATTCACGTCTCGTATAATTGGGATTGATGATACCCCCTTAAAGAATCTTATAAATTTTGACCAAGCTAAATCCTACAGGTGAATTTTATCATCGGCAGTCAAATAAATTATGCAGAAGAGTTTAAGAAATTTTTGAAGAAGTTAATTAAATATAATTGTTAGTAATTTAATTTAATCGACGGGTATTTATAATCTTAACGTGTGGAAAATAAATAAGCATTTAATAACACGAGTTCAAATACTATGATTTTGAGAATAAGATTTGGAGTGCAATTATAATTCTTCAATGGAATGAATTATAATTTGTTTTTATGAAATTGCTTCCAGGTTGAGACAGAATTTTCTAATTATATTGGAAACTTATGTCTTATTTATTCCACAGGTCGCTACTGTAGCATATTAATATGCTGTTAGAAAATCTAGCCAAGAACAAGTGATTAGACATGTTTTGAAGAACATGATAGATAAAAACCCACACTTTGATCGTGTTTTGCATTCGAATAAATAACAGAAGACTTGTGTCGAAAATTTAACTAGAAGTCAAAAATCGTAGCGGATCGTTGACTGAAAATTGTTGTAGCAACCGAAATCATCCATCCAGATTTCGAAATCTATACTTCTAAAACTAACTTTGAGAGCATTATTGAGTTTTATTTTGATTGTTCTATACCAAAAGTTTTAATCTAGAACCTGTTTTAGCGTTTGCTCGTTCGAAATTTTTTTGACTAAAACCATAGATATAATTTTAGGATCTTAGCTGTTTGCCCCAACAATCTTAATTCTGTATGGTTTTATCATGGGTTACGGTAGATTTAGATTATGCTAATTCTGTTTTGCAAGCAATTTAATTTTGACTTTTAATGGTTATTATATTGTATGTTTGATTGCATGGTTTAATGATTATTAAATATTTTTTTAACTACGAGGGTTGATCATAGTAGATTGATTGTGAACTCTTCGAAGGCATAATATTAATGTAAAAAGAATTGTTTTTTGATTTTTAGTTCTTATATTTTGATTTTATGTAATCGAAAGTTAAAAGTACGAAGAACATCGAAAAACAAGTTAAAAAGGAAAAAGATGAAGCCGCATGCACCAACAGGCACATAATGTTTGGGAATTAAGGATTATCATGATTTGGAATTATATGGGATTAGTGACACATGTGGAGTTAATCTAAAATATCAAGTTGAATGCATTATATTACTTTTCTTCTTATAGAGTAAAGCCACATGGGAAACTATTATCAAATCAAAACCCATGAACATGGATTCATAGAATGAATCCTTGGATAATCTATGAATGAACAATTGGAATGCATCAAGCCAAACGATGCATGAAGGCCAAAAGCATGAGGAATCAGCAGCACAAAACTGAGATGCAAGTTACAGCATGAAGCCGCGTAGTAAACGCGATAGTTAGCGGCAGTGCGGCATAGTGGAGCAACAGTGGTGCGTGGTTGAGCAGCGACGACAGCAGTATTTCAGTGGGACTGTAACTTGCAGTAGCTAAATATTATAAGGTTTTTGGTTGGCTGCAAAGTTTTGACAAGATCAGAAGACTAGAATTTTAATTCTAACAGGATTACAAGTTTTCTGAATGAATAGAAACTTTTTGATTAAAAAGTTTCTTATAGATCATAAAAATTGGGATTTAATGCATTTATTTAAATGCGTGGATATTTTATTTTGATTTATTTATTCTGTTCAGTATTAATTAATTCTGATTAATTCGAAATTAATTTTTTCGTAAATAAAAAAATAAAATTTTTTTTTCTTTAATTAGAATTATTTTTTTAAAAGAATTTTTAGAATTTTATTTTGTTACATAAAAATACGTTTAAGATGATTTTTTTTAAAAAAAATTAGAAATCTTGAAAAAATGTGACTGTTAATTTCAATTTTTTTAATTAATTAGAAGGAGTTTAATTTTAATAAATTATTCTTTTCGGAATATGTGTAACATGAAAATGAAATTTTTTATTTTTTTATTTAAAATTAATTTTTTTAATAAATAGAATTTAAAATTTTTATTTGTTACACAAAATACGTAAAGATGGTTTAAAAATTAAATTTTTTAGTAACATGTGGTTTTTAAAAATTAAAAATTAATTTCAACTAAACAGATTTTATAACCCTAAAAAAAATTTTAAAAACTAAGTGGATGATATAATTTATTCACAGATCAATCATGCGGTCTCCATCACTAGTTCGTAGGTGATGCAATTAATTTTACGTGTTGGCATTTGGGAATTCCTCTCCATCGGATAGAATTAATTACGAGATCATTGGTACAGACCTCCTTTAGAAAAAATTCTGGGTCATTGTTAGTGTGAATTATATTTTTATCTAAAGGGTTCATTGTGAAGCGATTAATTCAGGATTAAGTAATGGTTTACACTTAACTGTAAATAATAGTATTATTTTCATCTCAGTCACTGCTATTATTTATTGGGCTAAAGCTACATCTGTTATTTGATTTTACTTGGTAAGATCAATTACCTATATAGTAAAATTAATAAGAATTGACCTGTCTGGATAAATGATGAGTACTAGACGTCCTTCCCATTGAGGCATGCCTTTCACGGTGTATTAGGCTGTTGGTGAATTTTCTTTTAAAATGGTAGAAGGCATCGATTTTAAAATAAAATTTAAAGTTTTTCTCATCATAAATAATGATTTTTAATTGTAATTCTCAAGATAAAATGGCTTTCAATCCACTCGCAGCTATACTCAAAGAAAACAAACTTACGGGTCCTAATTATGTTAACTGGAAAAGGAATCTGGATATTGTTTTAATTGCCGAGGGTGTTCTTAGGAAGCCAAAAAATGTGTTTATTTCTGAAAAAAGTTCTTCCTCTAAGCTGAAAGCCAAGAAGAAGAAAAAAGTTCAAAAATAGGGTGACACAGTTTTCAAGCCAGTTAGTGCGCCACAGACTGGTGTAAAAAAGTCAAAAGGTAGATGTAACAACCCTGCTCGGACCCTAGTATTAGTGACGGATAGTCCAAAAGACTATAGAACACGGACGAAGTTCAAACCCTAACTCAAATTGAAAACCCTAAGTTCGGCCCAAAAATTCCAAAAGGTCTAAAACTCATACAACAAAACCTTAACACCCAGAGAGTCTCCCAACAGTCTAAATGAAGTAAATATCATGAAATAATGAGTTAGAAATCAAAAATCCTCATAAATAGGGTAAAATGACCGTTTTACCCATAGTACAGCAAAAAGTTTTAAAAACCTAAATTTTGACACATGGATACCTAAATCAAGGATTTAGGTACAATTAAGTAGCAAAGGAAAAAATAACATCAAAAATATCAAAAATACCCCTTAATGGCCCACCACATTGGAAAGTGTGCCAAAAAGTGACTTTTTACTTTCTTTTTAGCTTAAAATGATGAGAACGGTATTAAATAAAGCCTTATGATGAACAAATACTTGTTGAATAAATAATATACATAATAATATAGTGTTATTAGTTAACAAAAATAAATAAATTATTATTGAAATTCATACACAATAAAATAAGTCAAAAAGTCACATATTGCCAAAATAGCTTAATTTGACTTAAAAGATTGCATCTATTTAATCAATTGCTATGAAAACTATGATAATACATGGGAATACGATATTTAGCATAAACATACTAAAATAATAGTCTCAGTAGAAAAAGACACCAAAAAGATACATTAAATTAACTTTTAATGCATTTTGTTGCACAAAAGTGCACGCAAACTAATGCAAAACTCCTTAATTGATGTGAGGTCAGGTTTTTGTCCCCCAAATAGGCCCCTAGCTGTATTTCCCTTCCCAATATCTAATTGTTTCCCTCCAAACCTGAACC
The DNA here is from genome assembly GCA_034768845.1 of Heliamphora exappendiculata. Classification (NCBI taxonomy): domain Eukaryota; kingdom Viridiplantae; phylum Streptophyta; class Magnoliopsida; order Ericales; family Sarraceniaceae; genus Heliamphora; species Heliamphora exappendiculata. The sequence goes on from JAOTRH010121670.1 coordinate 29,189, forward strand.
AAATTAAATGAGCCATGTGAAGAAAGAAGAAAAAAGACTAAAATGAAATGATTTTTGTCCCCTCCATGTTCCCTAGCTCTTCCCTATATAAACTAAGCCCAAACACCTTCTTGCCCCTTAATATTTCGGTGGAGAGAGAGGGAGAAAGACCAAATTTTGAGTGTTCTTAAGGGTCCATGGGAGCTTGAGAGAAGAAAGAAGAAGAAGAAAAAGAAGAAGAAGAAAAAGAAGAAGAAGGATCCAAGGAAGGGGTCTTTGGAGACCATAGTTTCAAAAGCCAAGCCCTATTAGTTTTTCACCATCTTTTGATCTCCCAAGCATGTAAGTAAAATTTCTAAACCTTATGTCTAATATCCCTCAAAATATCCTCCAACACATCCTGTTAAATACTCTAAAAATCAAGAACAAAAATCAAACCGAAAAGGCGTCGTAGTAACAAAATAGGCGCTGTTATGTTTATGGGTGATATGAGATGTTGTTGTGTACTCTTATCTTTGAGTTTGATGACTTCTAAGTGTGATGGAGCCTTGATATTAATGTCTAAAATACAAGTATGCAAAGAAATGGAACAAAAACTTGACATGATATAAGTAGAAGACTTGGACCCTAAGAGACTTGATTTTTGAGTATATAGATGTTTCTGTCCTGAACTTTGGAACATCATAACTTAATGCAAAAAAATTGATCTAAGCATGTTATTTATGTCCAGATGTATCTTTTTGTGTTATTTTGCATCCAAAATTAGTTTTAACTCATTTGCATGAGTATAACTCGAGACGTTTCAATTTTACCAAAGTGTGTCGTTTTTCGACCAGTCAACACTACTGACTTGGAAACTCTAGTTTAAAGTGAGCTCCGAACTTTTATCAAAATATAAAAATTGTACATAACATGTATATCTATCTACCCACCAAAACAGAGCACGAAATATGGAGTTTTGACAGGTCAAGACCCCTTTGAAAATCTCTATTCAGTTTCAGCCCTCAAGGGACACTTCTGTCACATATTTTTATATAGCCCAAAACCTCTATTTTTAGTGACCTATTGCAAAATTGGTCTACATGAACATTGTAGCTAACATATTAACGTATTAGTTTTCAAACAATCAGACCTTAAAGTCTTGGGATAATACCCCAAAACTGCTTCAAACCCTCTGTCCAAAATTAGCTTTGCTGAGTTTTGGCTGCTGACAGAACTTATTTTCTAAAATGGCCAAAAAGTCTAACTTGTTTCAAACAACTACCCTTAGGTCTAAACATACAACTTGTAGGGGACTTGTTTAAATAGAACATACTAGAAAATGGGCTCATTTGGATTTGATATAATACCCTAAAACTGAGACAAAAAAAAGCATGTATTTGGTAAAATCTTGAGAAAAATGCTGAACTATTTTTTCTTAGGATGTTTTGTTCACCCTTTTGCCTTAGGTTTTGACCTTAATGTTAAACATGAGAGTTGTAGAAAATATTTTTATCTAAATGGTGTATAAAACTCATAGCTTGATTCCATGTCTAGATACCCCAAAACCTTGTCGACTCTTTTAATGTAATACTTGACTTTTGGCCTTAAAATTTATTTAGTGTATGTTTGAGTACCTATCACTATGAGACCCGAGATTTTATATGATTTTTTTATTTGAATTAGTTGATTGGTGTTTCTAAGTGAATGTATAATGATTTAGAACTCATGCGATCATATTGAATCATATCTTAAAAATTGTAGCATGTGCTTCACATACTTGTACCTTATGCTTGCGTGTTGTACTATGAATCTTGTCATGCTAGTTGATGCCATGCTTTAGATGGTTTTAATTGAGATTTATACCATACATCATTGACATTTTCACTTGCATCCTGACATACTTGAGTCCATCTGTGCAAACCGTTGTTGGGATGGGCTATATTGAGATTACTGTTCTTGATTATAAGTCTAGGACATCCTTGGTTGCCGTTTTCAAAAATATTTTGGTTTATACACCCTGGGTGCATCCTCGGTGTTTGAAATAGTTTATGGATATTGTTGGGCACTATGGGTTCGTCGCTAGCATTCTGGTTTTGATGATTTAGACTTTGGGTTAACGCCAAACGAGCATCCTGGTTCTTAAGGTGGGATTGTTGCACATTGTTACTTTGATTATTTTGTTGGCCCGGATAAGGATGGATGATTATATTGGTTGGCCTGCCCCCACGCCGTTGCCATTGAGTAAAACAGCTGTGGCATGACGCCTGGCAACATGGTTACTATTCGCAACGAGGCAAGGATAGGTTTGGTGATCAAAGTCCCATCAAGTTTACTCTGGTGATTCTCGATGTGGAATTCCTGTTATAATCTGGGTGCATGTTGGGTTGGGCATTTGCATTACATACATGGCATCTTATATACACATGTTTATTGACTTATCTGCTATCATGCCATAAATTTGTCTGTCTCCTTGACTATAAACTGTACTGGGTGTTATATGGTATGTGTCGCGGTAAATTTTGTACCGTGAAATTAGTTAGAAAGTTAGAGTATTTTGCTTCTTGGTCTTGGCTCATGGCATTTGTGCCACAGGTGTGGAGGAGTTTTTAGAAGAAGTCATCCTAGAGGGAGAAGAAGAGTTTGAAGAACATGGTGAGTTCCAAGAGCACGTGGATTTCGATGATGCATTCTGAAGAGTCGAGACATCTGCTTTTGTTCTTATATTCAATTTTCTCGTGCTTAGTGTAATTTTTTAAATTTCTAGGTGAAACTGTAATAGTTATGTAATTTTGAACATTTCAGAACTCCTTTACGATGTAATAACTAACGTATGTAAATATGAATGAATGGTTAGAGTATTCTTTTATTTATATTTATGTATGTTCCGACGTGCCCAGAGAACGAGACGTCACAGTAGATGTTTTCAGTGAAACCAAATAGGGCACTGAAAAAAACAATGTTCAGTTTATCTTAGCAAGCAGAACAATAAATCTATTTTTTGTTCACTAGTTATGGAAACATGTTTAGCGGTGTTATCTATCGGTACCTAGTGTGTAGATACGGGAACCACTATTTATGTTTGCAATTCTTTGTAGAGATTCTAGAAAACTAGACAACTTAGTGATTGAGAGATTTACCTGCACATGGGTAATAATACAAGGGTGACAGCAATTATAGTGGGAGATGTCACTATCAGTTTTAGTAGAGATCAAATTTTAATATTGAGAGATTGATTAAAAATAAATATTTAATTTATTTTAATAACTCTATGGTTATTAAGGATAATAAATAATTTATCTGTTCTAGTACATTGGTGGATGATTTTTATGTTATTTCTCCAATCTCTCCTACGCTGCAACTGAATGAATTAAATAATACATCTAATTCGCCATTTAAGATAAAAGAACCTTCTTTAATGAACTAAACATATATTTGGCACTTACGCCTAGATCATATTAATCTAAAAATGATAAATAGACTCGTCAAATATGGACCTTTGATTTCATTGGAAGTGGAGGCACTTTCAGTTTGTAAATCCTACTTGGAGGGTAAGATGACTAGGAGGGCATTTTTTGCTAAAGGCTATAGAGCTAAAGAACTGTTAGAACTGATTCACTCTGACTTATGTGGGGTTATGACTATCCAGGCTAAAGGAGATTTTGAGTATTTTGTCTCTTCAATTGACGATTACTTAAGGTATTGATACATTTATTTGATGCACTACAAGCTTGAATGCTTTGAAATATTTAAAGTATTTAAGCCGGAAAGGGAGAAGTGTTCGGAAAATGTATCAAGAAACCTCGATCTGACCGTGGTGGCGAATACCTCTTTGGAGAGTTTAGAAATTATTTGTTAGAGGAGAAAATTATATCCCAGTTGACTGCACCAGACACTCCATAGCAGAATGGTGTAGCACAAATAAGAAATATGACTCTTATAGAGATGGTAAGATTTATAATGAGTTATTCGGACTTACCCGATTCATTTTGAAGATTGCATTAGAGACAATAGCTTATATTCTGAACTTGGTACCTTTTAAGTTAGTACCATCTACTCCCATAAAATTATGGACCGGGCGTATGCTAGGTCTGGTATACTGAAAACCATGTTTTAGTATTTAATTTTATTTTTTAATAAAATTAATTTTTTATTTTATGAGAATTTTTATGAGCAATGTATGTGTATCATTTCTTTAATGCTATGCATGGATGTCCGATATTCTGTATAGTATTTAATCTGATGTGTAGAGTACGGCTTACGCACAGAAGATCATGTTTTAAGTTTTTGCAGAATATAAATTTTATGTTCACGGTTTAGATAGAAATAGACATACCATTGGTACAACTGTAACACAGAGTTTTAGTAGGCCTGTCTTGGTTATGGAGAACAAATAATAGCGTCGTATATTATTCCGACTCTCTATGTGAGTACACTTTGTATGTATTGAACAGTACATTTGGGGTAATTAATTTTATACTGACTATATAAATTAATTCATATCTCAAGGTTATTATAAATATTGTTTATCCTTTTAATCATGAAATAATTATTGATTTGCGTATATTTAATATTCGTTATTTTGATTCATTAGTGGGTGCGATCTTATATGGGTCTATATTCTCGATGAGTTGGATAGCAGTACTATTTATATGGCGAATATTAATTATTGACAGAATTCGCGTCCCAAAATATCAGAATTGACGATACCCCCTTAAGGAAGCTTATAAGTTTTGACCGGGCCAAACTCTGCAGGTGGATTTAATTATCCAGCGGTCAAATAAGTTAAGTAGAATGGCTTAGAGAATATCAAGATATCGATTAAATTAATTTTTTAATAATTAAATTTAATTGGCGGGTATCAGGAATCTTAACGTGGGGAGAAATGGTAAACATTTAATAACAAGAGCTCAATGCTATATGGTCTTGAGATTATGGGTCAGAGTGCAATTATAGTTCTTTAGCGGTGTGAATTGTAATTGAGTATTTTATGGAAATTGCATAAACCGCTATTGATTTTTCAAATTTACAAATACAGTTATGAGGTTTGCTTAATTGTAGAAACTGCTAATACGTGTCTGTATTCTACTGAAAGTCCTACTCATAATTACTCCCTAGATCCCTGCTATAGCCCTATAAATATGCAGGTAAGATGAACCGGAAGTCTTACTCATAATTACTTGTCTTGTAATATTAAAGTTGTATTGGTTCTGTCGGTACGTGTTTTCAGATAATTATAACCCACACTATATTCAGGAATCGCATAAGGAAATACAGTAGAAGATCTGACATGAGTTTCAACTCGGATTCAAATTGTAGTTAATGATTCGACCGATAAAAATGTATTCTTCTAAATTAACTTCGGATGCACGAATTTTATTTTGATCGTTCGTCATCAAAAGTTTTATTTGGAGCCCGTTTTGGCGATTGCTCGTCTAATTAATTTTTTTCGTTAATCGTTTGTAAAAACAAAAATCATGACAGTCTTGCCTCCAACAATTGGTATCAGAGCCAAGAACACGAAGAACGGAAGCAGCACCAGCGGTGTTTCGAGTTTTAACAGGCCACAGATCGCGGTAAGTTTTTAATAGTTTTAAACGATTTTTTTGGTAATTTTTTCTAGAGTATTTATGTATAAAAAATAGCATAAAAAATAAGTCAAAATAGTAAAAAAAATTACCAAAATAGCCCAATTTTGGCGACTTTTGCCGGCGGCGGTTCGGCGGTAGTTTTTATGATTTTTTGGGCCATTTTTGGAACTATTTTTTGGAATTTTTTTTATACATTAAATAGTATTAAAATATACCTCAAAATTCTATCATAAAGTAAAAACAATTGAGCCAAATAGTGCATTAAAAAAGAAAAAAACAGCAGCAATTTTTTTGGCGACGACGGTGCTACAGCAGGAGCTTTCAGGTTGTTTTCGGACTGTTTTCTAGGCTGTTTTGAGCATAGTATTTGACAAAAATATTCTACTTTTCAAGAGCTTTTCAAAAATTTAAAATACGTCGAAAACGGAGTTCGGATGAGGTCAGAACAGCCTCGGGAAGTTGGCGATTAAAGGTGGCGGCACTCGGTGCGGCGGCAGCAGCTTTGGGCAGTGTTTTTGAAAAATTTATGGACTATTTTCTAGCAGCTTTTTTTATTAAAAAAAAGTATATTTTGAGAGCTTTCTTTTGATATAAAGTACGTCAAAAATCGAGTTCAGGAAGAGGTCAAAAAAGTCTCAGGAAGTTGGCTGCGCAGTGCTGTTGCGGAAAGTAGTGTTTTTTGCTGTTTGGGCAATTTTTTCAGCAATTTTTTGGGCAGGTTTCCAGCAGATTTTTTGACAGAAAAATCCCATATTTCGAGATCTTTTTGAACGATATAAAGTTTGTCGAAAATAGAGCCCGGATGAGGCGGTAGGAACCGTCTGAAGGTGGCGGCAGGAGCCGCCTGAAGGTGGCGGCAAGGCGGCGCCGGCGGTGGCTGGCTGTGGTCCGGTGGTTTCTCTCTCCCGGGGTTGCTTTGTATTGATTTTCTGATGTATACGAGACTGATATGATATATTAGTATACATCATATAGTATCAGAAAAACCTGATACAATCAGGACACTTAATCAAAGACGAACAGAGATTGAAACAGCTGACTCTAAGGGAAACTGAAACACCTAAGTATTTTACTTGGATCATAAAATCGGAATATATGTGTATCACGTTTATATATATATATACTACGTGTATGATTGCATATTTGTTTTATTTATCCTGTTAATTTAATTAATTCAAAAATTTGGTTTTAATTAAAATATTTTGTAATGAAAAATAAAATTAAGTTTTTTTAATTAATTAATTTTAATTAAATGAAAAAACTTTAGATATTTTATTTTTTACAAAATATCACGTTTAAGATGATTTTTTAAAAAAAATCAAATATTTTAGAATAACGTGAGAATTAATTTTAAATTTTGAATTAATTAAATAAAAAATTATTTAATCGAAATAAATTATTATTTTTTAAAAATTGTGAAATAAAAAATAAAATAAATAAATCCATTTAATATTTACTTTAGCTGAAAAGCTAGCGAAAAAATTATGTATTTATTAAATTTTATTTGTTACGCAATTAAACACGAAAAGATGGTTTGATAAACCAGAATATTTGGAATCATGTACATAGAAAGATGTTTGATTCTTTTAGATCGGGTGTTTTTCAAAATTAATAATTTTTTTTTAATTAAACGGATTTTTATAACCCTAAAAAATATTTTAAAAATTAAGTGGGAGAGAAAATTTATTCACAAATTAATCATGTGGTCTCCATCACCAGTTTATAGACGATGCAATTAAACCTTGCGTGTCGACAGTTAGGCCTTCCTCCTCAATGGACAGATTAATTGCAGTATCGCCAGTACAAACCTCCTTTAGCGATAATTCTGGATAATTGTTAGTGTGGATCACTTCTCTATCTGAAGGGTTCATTGCGAAGCGATTAAATTGAGATTAAGTGATGGTTAACACTTAACTGTATATAATAGTATCCTCTCCATCTGAGTCACTACTATTATATACTGGACCGAAACTATATCAGTTATTTAATTTTACTTGGCAGGGTCAGTTGTTTAGATAATAAAATTGAAAGAAATTGGCTTGTCTGGTTTTATGAAGGATAGTAGACGTCATCCCATCAAGGCATGCTATTCTCATGTTACAAGGCTGCTGGCGATTAAATTAAAATGGTAGAGGGAACTAAATTAAAATAAATTCAAAGTTTTGTTCATCATAATTAATGATTTTTTTTAATTATGTGATTCTCAGGATTAAAATAGATTTTAACCCACTCGCTTTAATACTGAAAGAAAACAAAGTAACGAGACTGAATTTTATTGACTGAAAATGTAACTTAGATATAACTTTAACTACAAATGGTATTCTTTCAATACTAAAAAATGTGTTTGTTTCTAAAAAAGGTTCTTCCTCTTGACTGAAATGTATGAAAAAGAAAAAGGTTCAGAAATAGGGAGACACGATTTTCAGGGTAGTTAATGGGCCACAGACTGGTGTGAAAAAACTGAAAGACAGATATTTTTACAATAACCAGATACGACATTAGAAAAAGCTATGTCTAGTATTTTTTCTGAAGGCAGAACAAACAGGGTAATTTCTGTTCACTGGTTGTGAAAACATGCTTAGTAGTGTTATCTACCGGTACCTGGTGTATAAATACAGGAGCCACTAATTATGTCTGTAATTCATTGCACGGGTTCTAGGAAACTTGACAACTTAGTAATGGAAAAATTTACCTACATATGGGTAATAATACAAAGGTAACAACAGTTACAGTAGGAGAATCACTTTCAGTTTTGGTAGAGATCGGGTTTCAATATTGAGATAATGTCTTTATGTACCTTCCATTAGAAGGAATTTAGTTTTCATTTATGGATTGGTTAAAAATGGATATTTAATTTATTTTAATAACTCTGTGCTTATTAAGGATAATAAATGGGTTATCTGTTCTAGTGCATTGGTGGATGATCTTTATATTATTACTCCAATCTCTCCTACATTGCAACTGACTGAAACGAATAATACATCTATATTACTATATAAGAGAAAGTTTTCTTCTTTAATGAACCAAATGTTTCTTTGGCACTTACGCTTGGGTCATATTAATCTAAAAAGGATAAACAGACTGGTAAAGATGGACTTTTGAGTTCGTTGAAAGTGGAGGCACTTCCAATCTATGAATCTTGCTTAGAGAGTAAGATGACCAAGAGGCCTTTTTCGGCCAAAGGCTATAGAGCTAAAGAACTGTTGGAGCTGGTTCATTCTAATGTGTGTGGTCCTATGACAAACCGGGTTAGAGGTGGCGTTGAGTACTTTATCAGTTTTATTGATGACTACTCAAGGTTGGATATATTTACCTGATGCACCATAAGTCTGAATGCTTTGAAAAATTCAAAGAATTTAAGGCGAAGGCAGAGAAGCATCTAGGTAAAAGTATCAAATTACTACGATCCGACCGTAGTGGGGTATACCTCTTTGGAGAGTTTAAGGACTACTTGTCATCAGAAGGAATTACATTCCAGTTAACTGCACTTGGCACTTCGCAGCAGAATGGTGTAGTAGAAATAAGGAATATGACTCTTATGAAAATGGTAAGGTCCATGATGAGTTATTTAAGTTTACCCGATTCATTTTGGAGACTCACTTTAGAGACAGCGGCTTAGATTCTGAACTTGGTACCTTCTAAGTCAGTACCTTCTACTCCCACAGAATTGTGAACCAGGCGTAAGCCTAGTCTGAAACACATTCAGATTTGGGGGTGTCCAGCACATGTACTGAAAGGGAACGAAGGTAAGTTAGAACCAAGGACATAAGTTTGTTTCTTTGTAGGCTATCCCAAGGGAACGAAGAGTGGTCTATTTTATAATTCTAAGGATCATAAGGTCATTGTTAGCATCAATGCCCAATTCTTGGAAGAAGATTATATTATGGTTCACAAACCCAAAAGCAATATTGTTCTGGAAGAATTGAGAGAAAATACCAGTAGAACGGAAGAACAAGTCATTGATATCCCATTACGTCGTCTTAGTGGGAGGATTATCGGGACTGGTGCAAATTAAGAACAAAGTGTTGATGCACAGGGTTCAGATTCTGCACAACGTGTTACTGGCAGTACACAGACACAGGTAGTGCCTCGTCGTAGTGGGAGAGTTATTTATCAACCTGACCGATATATGTTCTTGAGAGAGTCTTTTGACAGGATCCCGGCAGAACTAGATACCGAGCCCTGCAACTACAATTAAGCACTTCAAGATAAAGATGAATATCTTTGACAAAGGGTTATGAATTCAGACATGGAATCTATGTATTCCAATCAGGCTTGAAAACTTGTAGAACCACCCAAATGGATAAAATCAATTGGATGGAAGTGGATTTACAAGAGGAAGAGAAGAGCAGACGGGAATGTTGAAACTTTCAAAGTTAGACTTGTTGCTAATGGGTTCACTCATAAATAAGGGATCGATTATGAGAAAACTTTTTTACCGGTAGCCATGCTTAAGTCTATCCGAATTCTCTTATCCATTGCCGATCATTTTGATTACGAAATCTGACAAATGGACGTCAAGACAGCTTTTCTTAATGAAACTCTTGACGAGTGTGTCTATATGATACAACTAGATGAATTCATTGCAAAGGGCCAGGAATATATGTTGTGTAAGCTTAAGAGATCCATTTATGGACTTAAGCAGGCAACAAGGTCTTGGAACACTCGGTTTAATCAAGCCATTAAGTCTTATGATTTTGATCAAAGTCCATATGAGTCCTATGTGTACAAGAAGCATGACGGAAGCATGGTGATCTTCCTAGTACTTTATGTAGACAATATCTTGCTCATCGAAAACGATATGAGGGTATTATCTACGGTTTGAGTATGGTTATTTGGGATTACCGTAAGTCTACCTCAGGATATGTGTTTACCTAAGGAGGTGGAGCTATAAGTTGGAGGAGTATCAAGTAGTCTTGCATTGCTGATTCCACCATGGAGGCCGTGTATGTGGCAGCTTCTGAAGCAGCCAAGGAGGCCGTTGGGCTCAGAAACTTTTTGATGGATCTAGATGTGGTACCTTTAGTTCATTCGGCAATTACACTTTGCTGTGACAATAGCAGAGCGGTTGCAAACTCGAAGGAGCCAAGGGTCCATAAAAAAAGCAAGCACATTGAGCATAAGTATCACATGATACGAGAAATTATACAGAGAGGCGATGTTGCTGTGAAGCCCTGTACCGTTTGATTTTGATATATATATATATATATATATATATATGCATGTTAGGTGTTTTGACGCCCTTTAAGCATTTTTGCTTTGATATGCCTATATGAGTTTTGGTGCATGTTTTGGTATTTTCAAGCATGTGGGGTTGGTCCCAGGGGCCGCAGGAAGTTATAGTGCGAATTTTAAAAATTCAAAAAAAAAAGATATTTTGGAGTTCTATAAATATCTGAAGTTAGATATTTTTAAAACTTAACTCTTAAGTTTCCTCCATTTTCTCTCTGCCTTTTCTCTAACTTTTCGGGGGCTTGGTTTTCGATGGACCAACATCCGATCCTTACTATTGGCTTCGTGGTCTACGCATCCATCCGGATGGAATTTGATTTCGACGAAACTCGAATTTACACGTAAATCAAGGTAATGAGTTTTTGACCCAACGAGGTAGGATCTCAGATCTACTGCTGTATAAGGGTACTATATGTAATTTTATGTTGTTTCACCATTTAAAAATGCATGAAATGTGATTTTATGTTTTAGATTTGATTTTTGATTTAAAATTATTTTTTGACATTTTCGGTGGATGGAAGTGTGTTTTTAGGGTTTCTTTTCGAGGTTGTGGTGCGAGACTTGGGCGTGTTGATGATTGAGGGTGTTTGATGAGTGTTTGATGGGTGTTTGGAGGTTTAATTTGAGTTTTGGAAGCAAAAACCAGTGAACCCGTAGCACAAAAACATTTCTGGGTGAGTTTAGTCGACTGAACTCATTTGGTGAGTTCAGTCGACTAAACTCATGAGTTCAGTCGACTGGATCATCTTTTGGTGAGTTCAGTCGACTGTGATCATCTTTTGGTGAGTTCAGTCGACTGGATCTGGAGGGTCAATCAACTGAAATTTCTTCTGTTTTGGTCCTTCTTTTCCAGTGAGTTTTTTAGTCGACTGGGGGCTTGGGCCAGTCGACTGAATCCCTGTGTGAGTGCTTGGTGTTGGTTTTGATGGTTAGGGTGGTTTTCTTGGGCAAAGGATGGATTGCAAATGAGTTTTTTTTATGAAAACTTTTGAGAGAAACGTGTTTATTGGAGGTTTGGAGCTAACCCTTGGGGTTGAGTCTCACTTTCTAAAACGTTTGCATAAAAATATATTTTTATATGTTTTAGTTTGATCTCCATGGTTTCATGGATTGGATCTCTTACTTATACATGCGTTGTATAGCTGCTTTTAGGAAAAACATTTTGAAATGTTGGTTAATCTCCATGTTGATGGATGGATCTATATACATGTATAATGTATATTTGCGAATAGATTTTTGTAGTTGATGCTACAGTTCAATTTTTAGAAGATTATCTAGATGTACCGGGATGATGTGTATTTAGCACAAGTTTCCTTCGGTGTAAGTCCAAAAACGTGCGCAGCGTAGGTACTCAGGTCGTTCGGGTTAGTCCCCATAAATTGAGACGGTTGGGTGCTTAGTTCCCTCGGGTTGTCGCCCGTAAATTAAGTGGTTTGTCATGGTGCTCCGTATAGAACTTGTCATTACCAAGAAGGTCTTAAATGATTTAGGACTAGGTAATGGGCAGGAGTCTATACTTGTTACCTCTATTCCCTTATGATGGAGTCGGTATATAGGATCATATTCTTCTTCTTTTTCACGATGGTACATTCCGTGAGGGAACGATGATTTTGATTACCGTTTTTCCTTAACTATGGTTGTTTATTTGTAATATTTGCATCGCATGGTTTGAAGAATGAAGACAAGGTTTTATGTTAATGAAGCTATTTTGGGAGACTTGTGTCTGACGGGAAAAACTTAAGGGTTTTAGATGAAAAACCTATTTTGGTTTTGTGGTTGAGTTCGCTCCTACCATATGATTGCATATTCTTGCTTACAGCTTATTATCTGTTTCTATTGGGCTTCGGCTCACGGATAGAAATTTTTTGTAAAACTATTTGCAGGTGTTGATGTGAATGAGTAGTAGCATTGGTGATGCCCGCGGTGGCGGAAGACTTCTATAGTTTTCCTGTTTGGTATGTCTGTTCCTGAATGCAGGTTTTGTACGCCGTAAGGCAATATACTGTATGCATGTTGGAACTGTATGTCTTTTATTTGTGAGAGATACACTTTGTCAGGTATTCCTCTGGTTTCAATAGGCGAATTTCAATGTATGAAAAACTATATTTTCATATAAAATGGATGTTTGGTGGATTTTCATGTGACCCCAGATTTTGGGGCATGATAACTTGGTATCAAATTTCTGGGTTCGAATACCTAAGAGCCATGAAAAAAGGGGTTTATCACCTGCTAAGGTTGATTGTGTATTCTTTCTTTCATGTGTTTAAACGTTAATTTATAACATGTTGATAGCTTTCTGAGCATGATAGTTGTGTATATGTGGGTATGGAGATTGAATCTCAGGATTAGTGAGTCTTGCCTTCGGGCGTTTGGTTTAACATGTTTAGAAGCGAAGTTAGAAGCACGTTTGGCCGACATGTATTCTAGCAAGAAATCTGAATAGGTTATCCAAATTGACAAGTTCGTCTTGTTAGTTCTCCTCGGTATGTGAGGCGTGTTTGCATAATCTTAAGTGGCTAGGTGATAGCATGATTATGTGTTTATGTTACGTAGTAGCATATTGTAGGAAAGCTTATCCTATTCATATTGCTTCCTATAGCATTATGTCCACGCAGGGAGTGTGGGGATGGGGCCGTGGCCGAGGACGTGTTTATGCTCAGGTTCTAGAAGAAGGAAATATTCCTGCCCCACAGGAATAAGTGGTTGGTACTGATATTGGCGGCGCTGATCTCGTTCAGGAGATGTTGGCCACTATGAGAGCTATGGCTGAAGCTACCAGGGCTAGCGCGCGAGTTCCTGAGCCAAGGGCTTCTGTAGCTATGAGAGAGTTTCGGCGGTTGGATCCTCCGACCTTTTCTGGGGGGCCGGACCCCAAAGTTGCTACTGAGTGGTTAGAAGTGACCACCTGTATCTTCGATACTCTAGATATCAAGGAGGATGCTTTGCATATAAAGTTGGCAGCGTTCCAACTGCGGGAAGATGCTAGAGAGTGATGAAAGTTTGCCAAGACCACTGTGGATGACACATGGGCTGCTTTCACGAGAGTCTTCTTGGAGAAGTATTTCCCGAGATCTTCGAGGGATACTTACCGAGAGGAGTTCCTCTCTCTTGTTCAGGGGAACCTGTCTGCGGTCCAGTATGAGGCCAAGTTCGCGAATTTGTCGCGGTTCGTACTAGAGATGGTATCTATAGAGGAGTTGCGCACTCGGAGGTTTGAGATGGGATTTTGACCTGCTAGTAAGGATAGAGTTGCAGCTTTGGATGTGGAGGTGTACATCAAGATGGTGGAAGCTGCTATCCGGGTCAAGAACTCGTTGGCAGATAGCTGCAGGATTAGAGAGAGCGGGAGCCAGCAAGGCAGTGGAGATGCACAGTTCCAGGGGCGCAGGAACAAGCACCAGAGGTCGTCTGGACCTAGTTCTCGTTTTCTCGGATCATCTCAACCGCAGTCGTCTGCAGCTACACTTACAGTGGCCTCTACAGGGAGGCCAGAGTAGAGAGGATTGATCTGTTATCACTGTGGACAGCCGGGACATCATTCGATTGAGTGCCTGCAGAAGGGCCAGGCTCAGAGTTTAGCGCCCGTCCACAGCTACCACAGGCTAAGGCCTATGTTCTTGCTGATCGTAGTGCTTCCAAAGCACCAGTGGCGTCTGATGCTGCTGTTACACCAGCCATGATCAGAGGCACTCTTCTAGTTTTTAGATCATGGGCCAGTGTCCTCATCGACACAGGAGCATCACATTCGTTTATATCATCTTCTTTTGTATCTGCTTTGGAGTTGAAAATGGACTGGTTGGGTAGTACCCTGAGTGTAGAGACCCCAGTTAGTAGGAGTGTGACGCTGAGTCTTGTTTGTAGATCTTACGTGTTGGAGATCGCCGGTCGTTGTTTAGAGTTTGATTTTATCATTCTAGATATGACCACGTTTGATGTCATCCTAGGGATGGACTGGGTGACTACCTATCGTGCCTTTATAGATTGTGAGCGATGGAGAGTGTCGATCTGTACGTCAGAGGGTGACTGCTTTTACTTTGTGGGTGATCGGGATGAGGGCATGATGTCTATGCCCGGTGTCATTCGGGTTCGAGGAGATTTGGGTTCCCTCTTTTTTGCACTCAAGTTAAATGAGCGGGTTAGGGTTCGAGGGGTGTTACCCCATGTGGTGTGCGATTATCCAGACGTCTTTCCTGACGATTTGTTTGAGTTGCCACCAAGCCGAGATGTGGAGTTCTCCATTGATCTTCTTTCGGGAGATGCCCCTATCTCTATGCCGTTGTACCGTTTTGCGCCGGCTGAGTTGAGAGAACTCAAGGTGTAGTTGCAGGAGTTGCTAGACAAGGGGTTTGTCTAGGCCAGCCCATCGCCGTGGGGAGCTCCAGCTCTCTTTGCAAAGAAGAAGGATGGTTCGTTACGATTATGTATAGATTACAGGAAGTTGAACCAAGTAACGGTGAAGAATAAGTATCCGATGCTGAGGATTGACCACTTGTTTGATAAGTTGAGGGGGTCGCGCTGCTTTTCAAAGATTAACTTGAGATCAGGGTATCACCAGCTGAGGATTAGCGACGAGGACATAGTGAAGACCGCTTTTCGGACTCGCTATGGTCACTACGAGTTTCTGGTTATGCCGTTCGGTTTGACGAACGCGCCTGCTACGTTTACGGGTCTGATGAACTTTATCTTCCACCCTTATTTAGACAGCTTTGTAGTTGTGTTCGTGGATGACATTTTTGTTTATTCACCCACGAGGGAGATACACGAGGAGCATCTGCATGTTGTCCTACAGCTTCTGAGAGAACATGACTTGTATGCGAAGTTCGAGAAGTGTGAGTTCTGGATGACAAAGGTGAGATTCCTTGGACACATGGTGTCAAAAGATGGAGTATTAGTGGACTCATCGAAAACTGATGCAGTGACGGATTGGCAGCAACCGAAGAATGTTTTTGAGATCAATAGTTTTTTGGGTCTAGCAGGTTATTTTCGGCGGTTCGTGAAGGACTTCTCTAGGCTTGCAGCGCCGATGACACGTTTAACGTGAAAGGGAGTCACGTTTATATGGAGCGAGTCTTATGAGTCAGCTTTCCAGGAGCTGAAGAGGAGATTGACCGGTGCACTAGTGTTGATTATTCCTGAGCGAGGTTTGGGTTACACAGTGTACTACGACGCATCGCATGAGAGTTTGGATTGTGTTCTGATGCAGGAAGGCAAGGTTGTGGCTTATGGTTCTCAACAGTTGAAGACACGTGAGAGGAACTACCCGACACATGATCTGGAGTTGGCAGCCGTGGTCTTTGCCTTGATGACTTAGCGTCATTATCTTTATGGTGAGCGTTTCGAGGTCTTCTCTGATCACAAGAGCCTAAAATACTTGTTTTCACAAAAGGACTTGAATCTTCACCAACGACGATGGATGGAGTTGTTGGAAGACTACGACTTCGGTTTGCAGTACCATCCGGGTAAGGCAAATGTCATAGCTGATGCACTTAGTAGGAGGTCTTATGGCTCGTTAGCTTCTGTGGCTATACGAGAATGGATTATGCTTGCGGATGTTGGAGAGTTTGATCTGTGTCTCAGGGAGACAGAGGGAGATGCGACCTTATATTCAGTTGCTTCACAGCCCGCTTTAGTTGCACATGTGTTAGAGGCTCAGAGGACCGATCAGGAGGCTCAGATGATATGGGACCGCATTGCCAATGGGTCAGATATAGCAGGATGGGTGGTGAGTTCAAACTGGAGTCTGAGGTTGTTAGAGCGATTGTTTGTGCCGGAGTCGTGCCGTGCTGAGGTGCTACATGAGTTTCATCACTCATGTCTTGTAGTGCATCCAGGAGGCACGAAGATGTGTCACGATCTATGCCTTCAGTTCTGGTGGACGGGGATGAAGAGGGATGTGCTCCAATTCGTCTCTCGATGCTTTACTTGTCAGCAAGTAAAGGTGGAACACCAGAGTTCTGTAGGATTATTGCAGCCGTTGCCTGTATCCGAGTGGAAGTAGGAGAATGTCACTATGAATTTTGCATTAGGACTTCCACGCTCGCCGAAGAGACATGATGCGGTTTGGGTTGTGGTTGATAGGCTGACGAAATCAGCACATTTTCTTCCCATTTGAGTAAGAGACTCAGTGGACAGATTGGATAAGTTGTATGTTCAGGAGATACTCCGACTACACGGAGTACCTGTGACTATTGTTTCTGATCGAGACCCGCACTGTACATCACGCTTATGGTAGAGTCTTTAGGTGGCCTTGGGGACGAGCTTGACTTTTAGTACAGCTTTTCATCCTCAGACCGACGGTCAGTCTGAGAGGACCATTCAAATTTTAGAGGACATGCCGAGGGCCCTTGTGCTTGATTTTCGGGGTTCTTGGGAGGATCATCTATCATTGGCAGAGTTTGCATACAACAACAATTGTCAGTCCAGTATTGGAATGGCACCGTATGCAGCTCTATATGGTAGGCCGTGTAGATTGCCTGTGTGTTGGACAGAGGTGGGAGAGACCACTGTTTTGGGACCTAACTTAGTGCGAAAAACGATGGAGGTGATTACAGTGATTCGTTAGTGACTAGTGAGAGCTCAGAGCTGCCAGAAGAGTTATGCTGATTAGAGGAGAAGACCGTTAGAGTTTGCGGTGGGGGATCATGTGTTCTTAAAGGTCTCGCCTCGCAGAGGATTGATGAGATTTGGTCGTAGCAAGAAGCTATCACCACGTTTTATCGGACCATTTGAGATCTTGGAAAGGATTGGGGTGGTAGCATACCGTCTGGCTCTGCCGCCTCAGTTAGCATCTATACACAACGTCTTTCACGTTTCTATGCTTCCGAGGTATGAGCCGAACCCGTCTCATGTGTTAGATTAGACTGAGTTGCAAGTTGATGAGGATGTGACGTATGTGGAGTGTCTTGTGCAGATTCTGGATACGAAAGAACAGGTGTTGCGGGGGAGAACGATTACTTATGTCAAAGTTCAGTGGCTTCATCACAGGACTGAGGAAGCGACTTGGGAGTTATGGTGTAAATTTTGAAAATAAAAAATATATATTTTGGAGGTTTATAAATATCTGGAGTTAAGATATTTTCAAAAGATATTTTCAAAATTTAACTCATATGTTTCTTCCATTTTCTCTCTACTTTCTCTCTAACTTTTCGGGGGCCTGGGGCTTGGTTTTCGATGGACCAACAGCCGATCCTTGCTATTGGCTTCGTGGTCTGCGCATCCATCTGGACAGAATTTAATTTTGATAAAGCTCGAATTTACACATAAATCGAGGCGAGAGATTTTTGACCCAACAAGGTAGGATGTAACGACCCAGTACAGACCCTAGTTGTAACAATTCTACTGATAACAACCCATGTAATAACCCTTCTCAGACCCTAGTGTTACTAACGGATAGTCCACGAGACCATAGAACACAGAAAAAGTTCAGAATCTTAACTCGAATCGAAAACCCTAAATTCGGCCCGAAAACCCTAATCAGGTCCAAAACACAGGCAGTAAAACCCTAGTACCCGGAGAATCTCTTAACATTCTAAATGAAGTAAATATCATAAAATAATGAATTAAAAATTAAAAATTCTCATAAATAGGGTAAAATGACCGTTTTGCCTCTAGTACAGCAAAAAGTCTTAAAAATTCAAATTTTGACATATGGATACTCTAAATCAAGGATTTAAGTACAATTAAGTGGTAAAAGATAAAATAACATTAAAAATGCCAAAAATTCCCCTTAGTGGCCGACCACCTTGGGGGATGTGCCAAAAAGTGACTTATTTTCTTCTTTTTAGCTTTAAATGATGAGAAATGTATTAAATGAAGTATTATGATGATTCCATACTTTTTGAACAAGTAATATACCTAATAATATAGTGTTATAAGTCAACAAAAGTAAACAAATTATTATTGAAGTTCATACATAACAAAATAAATCAAAAAGCCCTATATTGTCAAAATAGCTTAATTTGACTTAAAAGACTACATCTATTTAATCAATTGCTATGAAAATTATGATAATATATGAAAATACTATATTTATCATAAAAATATTAATATAATAGGTCTCAGTAGAAAAAGATACCAAAAAGATACATCAAATTAACTTTTAATGCATTTTCTTGCACTATAGAGGCACAAAAATCGAGAAAAATCCCTTGATTGATGGGGGATCAAATTTTGTCCCCCTAAACAGCCACCTAGCTACTTTTAGCTTCACCAAATATGAATTATAGCCATCAAAAATCACATCAACTCAAATCAAACTCAAAGCCTCATTTAAAGAAGTGAAGAAAAGGAAGCTTCTTGTGTACTTCTTGTCCCCCATGTGTTCCCTATCCTCCTTCTATTTAAACTAATCCCAAACACCTCTTCTCCCCTTAAAAATTTCGTGCATATAGAGAGAGAGAGAGAAAGAGTGGGTTGAGAGTTCTTGAGGGTTTGAGAGAAGAAGGAAGAAGAAGAATAATGAGGGATCCAAGAAAGGGGTCTTTGGAGACCATGGTTTTAAAGCTGAGTCCTAATCCATCCTTCACCATATTTTGATCTCCCAAACATGTAAGTAAAATCTATAAACCTTGTATCTAATATCCCTAAAAATATCCCCCCAACACACACCTTAGGTCCCTCAAAAATCAAAAATCGAAATCAAACCCAAAAGGCTTTGTAGTTGGAAACCTGGGGACTGTTTTGATTATGAATAATATGAGATGTTGTTGTATGTTGTTATCTATGAGTTTGATGATCTCTAAGTGTGCTGGAGCCTTGATATTAAAGTTAAAATCACAAGTATGCAAAGAAATGGAACAAAAACATGACATAACACAAGTAGAAGACCTAAACCCTAAGAGGCTTGATTTTCTATATTTTTGATGTGTCTGCCCTGAGATTTGAAATACCATAACTCAAAGTAGAAAATTTATCAAAGAATGATTTTTGTGTCCAGAGTTATATTTTTGTGTTATATTTCATCCAAAGTTAGTTTCAACTCATTTTCATAACCAAAACTCAAGATATTGCAATTTTACCAAAGTGTGTCATTGTTTGACCAGTCAACAGTACTGATTTGAGAACCCTAGTTTAGAATGTGATCCGAACTTTGGTCAAAACATATAATTTGTATAAAACATGTGTATATATCTATTCACCAAAAATGAGAACAAAATATTGAAGTTTGATAAGTCAAAACCCCTTTGAAAGTCTCTATTGATTTTCAGCCCTCGAGGAATATTCTGTCACATATTTTTATATGGCCAAAAACCCTTATGTTTAGTGATCTATTACAAATTTGGTCTACATGAACTTTGTAGCTAACATATTGATGTATTTTATGCTAAAAATCAGACCTTAAAGCCTTGTGATGGTACCCCAAAACCGTTTTAAACTTTATGTCCAAAATCAGCTCTGCTGAGTTTTGACGGCTGACAGAACCCACTTTTTAAATTGGCCAAAAAGTATAACTTGTTTCAAACAACTTCCCTTAGTCCTAAACATGAAACTTGTAGGGAACTTGATAAAATAGAACATACTAAAAAATGGGCTTATTTGGACCTCATTTGATAGCTCAAAACCGAGAACAACAGAAGCTAGTTTTTGGTAAAATCTGGAGTAAATGTCGAATCATTTTTGCTGAGAATGAAATGTTCACCCCTTTTCCTTTTTGGTAAAATCTGGAGTAAATGTTGAACCATTTTTGCTGAGAATGAAATGTTCACCCCTTTGCCTTAGGTTTTGGCCTCTGTGATAAACATGAGACTTGTAGGATATATTTTTATCTAAATAGGGTATATAAATCATAGCATATTTTCAAGTCTAGATACCCCAAAACTTGGTCACCCCTTTTAATTTAATACTTGATTTTTGCCTTAAAAGTTGTTAAGTGTGGTTTGAGCACCCTTTGCTATGAGACCCTAGTTTTTGTAAGATGGTTGATTGAATTAGTTGATTATGTTTCTAAGTGAATGTATGATGATTTAGAACCCATGTAATCATGCTGAATCATATCTTGTGAATTGCAGCCTTTGCCTCATATACTTATACTTTATACTTTGCGCGTTATACCATGAATCTTACCATGCTAATTAATGTCATGCTATGAATTATTGCACTTGATATCAATGGTACACATTATGAGCATTGTCATTTGTATCTTGGCATGTTGGAGTCCATCTGTACAAACCGTTGTTGGGATGGGCTGTATTGAATTTGTCGTTCTTAGTTCTGTATCTAGGGCGTCCCTGATTGCCATTTTTTAAAAATATTTTGGGATGTATTCCCCTTGTACACCCCGGGTTTGTCCCCGATGTTACAAAATTGGTTTTTACACCCTAGGTGCGTCCCCGGTGTTTGAAATGATTTATGGATATTATTGGGCAATATGGGTTCGGCGCTAGCATTCTGGTTTTGATAGTTAGGATTTTTTGGTAAGTCAGAGATAACCTACGGTTGACCTAATCCCATTGGGTAATTCGAAGATAACCTACGGTTGACCTAATCCCATCGGGTAATTCGGAGGCTCTAAGTCGGCTAACCTAATCCCACTGCGGTGGTAATTTGGAGAGAGCCCGATTATGGCAGACCTAAACCCCTCTTCTTGGTACTTTGTATAATGTGAACATTTCTTGAAATCTCTTAGACTTTGGGTTGACACCGGCGCATCACGAGTCTTAAGGTGGGACTTGTTGGCCCGAATAGGGGTGGCTGAATAATTGGTTAGTGGCTCGCCCCCACGCCATTGTCATTGAGTAAAACAGCTGTGGCATGAAACCCGGTGACGCATTTACTATTCGTAATGAGGCGCAATGATGGCTTTGGTGATCAATTTGTCCAATGAAGTGTACTATGGTGATTCCCGACGTAGAATTCTTGTTTCTTATCTGGGTGCATTTTGGGTTGGGCATCTGCATATCATATACGCATATAATTTGGTTTATCTGCTATCCTGTCATAAATTTGTTTGTCTACTTGACTATAAACTGTACTGGGTGTTATGTGTTATGTGTTATGTGTTGCGGTGAATTTTGTGCCGTGAGATTAGTTAGAAGGTTAGAGTATTTTGCTTCTAAGCCTTGGCTCATGGCATTCGTGCCATAGGTAAGGAAGAGTTCTTAGAGGAAGTCGACCAGGAGGAAAAACAAGAGTTTGAAGAACAGGGTGAGTCCCAAGAGCACATGAATTTTGTTGATGCATTTTGAGGAGCCGAGACCTCTGCTTTTATGCTTATATTCAGTTCTCTCACGCTTAGTGTAATTTTTGAAATTTCTTGATGGAACTGTAATACTTATGTACTTTTGAAAGGTTTAGAATTCACTTATGATGTAATAACTAACTTATGTAAATATGAATGGTTAGAATATCCCTTTATTTATATTTATATATGTGTCGACGTGCCCGGAGGATGGGGCGTCACATAGGATCTCAGATTCTACTGCATTATAAGGTTACTATATGTAATCTTATGTTGTTTCATCGTTTAAAAACGCATGAATGTGATTTTATGTTTTAGATATGGTTTTTAATTTAAAACTATTTTTCGACATTTTTGGTGGATGGAAGTGTATTTTGAGGGTTTCTTTTCGAAGTTGTGGTGCGAGACTTGGGCCTGTTGATGATTAAAGGTGTTTGATGAGTGTTTGATGGGTGTTTGGAGGTTCGATTTGAGTTTTGAAAGAAAAAATCAGTGAACCGTAGTACAAAAACATTTTCTGGGTGAGTTTAGTCGACTGCACTCATGAGTGCAGTCGACTGGATCATCATTTGGTGAGTTCAGTCGACTGGACCTGGAGGGTCAGTTGACTGAAATTTCTTCTATTTTGGCCCTTCTTTTCCAGTGAGTTTTTCAGTCGACTGGGGGCTTGGGCCAGTCGACTGAATCCCTGTGTGAGTGCTTAGTGTTGGTTTTAATGGTTTGGGTGGTTTGCTTGGGCAAAGGATGGATTGCAAAGGAGTTTTTTTTATGAAAACTTTTGGAAAAAAACGTGTTTATTGGAGGTTTGGAGCTAACCATTGGGGTTGAGTCTCACTTTTTAAAACGTTTGCATGAAAATATGTTTTTACATGTTTTGGTTTGATCTTCTTGGTTTCATGGATTGGATCTCTTGCTTATACATGCGTTGTATAACTTCTTTTGGGGAAAGTATTTTGAAATGTTTGTTGATCTCCATGTTGATGGATGGATCTATATACATGTATAATGTATATTTGCAAAAAAGTTTTTGTAGTTGATGCTACAGTTCATTTTTCAGAAGATTATCTAGATGTACCGGGATAACGTGTATTTGGTACGAGTTGCCCTCGGTGTAAGTTCGGAAACATGCGCAGCGTAGGTACTCAGGTCTTTCGGGTTACTCCCAGTAAATTGAGACGATTGGGTGCTTAGTTCCCTCGGGTTGTCGCTTGTAAATTAAGTGGTTCGTCGTGGTGCTCTGTATAGAACTTTTCATTACTTAGCATGTCTTAAATGATTCAGGACTAGGTAATGGGTAGAAGTCTATAGTTGTTACCTCTATCCCCTTGTGATGGAGTCAGTACATAGGATCATATTATTCTTGTTTTTCACGATGGTACATTCCGTGAGGGAACGATGATTTTGATTACCGTTTTTCCTTAACTATGGTTGTTTATTTGCAATATTTGCATCGCATGGTTTGAAGGATGAAAACAAGATTTTATATTAATGAAACCATTTTGGGAGACTTTTGTCGTTTGACGGGGAAAACTTAAGGGTTTTAGATGGAAAACCTATTTTGGTTTTGTGGTTGGGTTCGCTCCCACCATATGATTGCATATTCCTACTTTACAACTTATTATCTGTTTCTATTGGGTTTCGAGTCACAGATGAAAATTTTCTATAAAACTATTTTCAAGTGTTGATGTGAATAAGGAGTAGCATTGGTGATGCCCGTGGTGGCGGAAGACTTTTATAGTTTTCTTTTTTGGTATGCATGTTCTTGAAGGCCTGTTCTGTACGTCGTAAGGCAATATACTGTATGCATGTTGGAACTGTATGTTTTTTATTTGTGAGAGATACACTTTGTCGGGTATTCCTTTGGTTTCAACAGGCAGATTTCAATCTATGAAAAACTACATTTTCATATAAAACAGATGTTTGGTGGATTTTCACGTGATCTCGAGTTTTGGGGCGTGGCAGTTGCTGTGATCAAGATTGCATCAAGAGATAAACTTGCAGATCCTTTTACAAATAGCTTACCAGTTAAGACTTTTAATAGTCATGTAGAGGGTATGGGAGTCAGATGTATGGCAGCATGATTTTGAGTATAAGTGTAAAATTGTTAGGGTTGGTATACTGAAAATTATATTTTTAGTATTTAATTTTAGTTTTTAATAAAATTAATTTTTTATTTTATGAGAATTTTTATGAGCAATGTATGTGTATCATTTCTTTTATGTTATGCATGGATGTCTGATATTCTGTATAATATTTAATCTGCTGTGTAGAGTACGGCTTGTACACAGAAGATCAGATTTTAGGTTCTTACAGAATATAAGTTTTATGTTTACAGTTTAGATGAAAATGGACATACCATCAGTACGACTGTAGTACAGAATTTTAGTAGGTCTGTCTTGGTTACGAAAAATAGATAATAGCGTCGTATATTGTTTTGACTCTCTGTGTTAGTACACTTTGTGTGTATTAAACGGGACATTTGAAAAAATTAATTTTATACTGACTATATATATTAATTCACACCACAAGGTTATTATGAATAGTATTTATTTTCTTAATCCTGAAATAATTATTGATTTGTGTATATTTAATATTCGTTATTTTGATTCATTAGAGGGTGTAATCTTATATGGGTCTATATTCCCGGTGAGTTGAATAGCGGCATTATTTATGTGGCGAATATTAATTATTGACAAAATCTACGTCCCGAAAGATCGGGATTGACGATACCCCCATAAGAAAGTTTATAAGTTTTGACCGGACCAAACCTTACAGGTGGATTTAATTATTCAGCAGTCAAATAAGTTAAGTGAAATGGTTTAAGGAATATCAAGATACCGATTAAATTAAATTATCAGTAATTAAATTTAATTGGCGAGTATTAGGAATCTTAACGTGAGAAAAAATGGTAAGCATTTAATAATAGGAGCTTAATGCTATATGGTCTTAAGATTATGAGTCAGAGTGCAATTATAATTCTTTAGTGGTATGAATTATAATTTAGTGTTTTATGAAAATTGTAGAAATCGCTTCTGATTTTCCATAATTGCAGATACCGCTATGAGGTTTGCTTAATTGTAGAAATCGCTGATACATGTCTGTGTTCCACTAGAACTCTTACTCATAATTACTCCCCCGGTCCCTGCTGTAGCCCTAGAAATATGCGTGTAGGTTGAACTAGTTTTATAACTTATCTTCTAAGACTAAAACTGTCTTGGTTCTGTCGGTACGAGTGCTCGGAAGATTCTAACCCACATTATATCCGGGAATTGCATAAGGGAATATAGTAGAAGATCTTACAGGAGCTTCAACTCGGATTCAAATCAAAGTTGAAGATTCGACCGGTAAAAAGGTATTCTTCTAAATTAACTTCGGATGCACGGGTTTTATTTTGATCGTTCGTCTTCAAAAATTTTATCTGGAGGCCTTTTGGCAATTGCCCGTCCAGTTAATTTTTTTCGTTATTCGTTTACAAAAATAATGATCATGGCAGTCTTGCCTCCAACAGCGTATGCCTAAGCTGAGACATATTCAAATTTGGAGGATGTCTATCACACGTGCTAAAAGGGAAAACGGATAAGTTAGAACTCAAAATGGAAGTCTATTTCTTTGTTGGATATCTCAGGGGAACGAATGGTGATTTATTTTATAATCCTAAGAATTAGAAGGTCATTGTTAGTGCCAATACTTGATTCTTGGAAGATGATTATGTAATTGACCACAAGTCCAAAAGTAGAAATATTCTG
Source organism: Heliamphora exappendiculata (assembly GCA_034768845.1). Lineage (NCBI taxonomy): Eukaryota > Viridiplantae > Streptophyta > Magnoliopsida > Ericales > Sarraceniaceae > Heliamphora > Heliamphora exappendiculata. Next base: position 54,892 of record JAOTRH010121670.1, read on the forward strand.
GAAGAGCTCAAAGAAAATACCAGTAGTGCGGTAGAAGTGTCATGGAGAAGTGTCATCGATATCTCATTATCTCGCCGTAATAGGAGGATTATTGGGACACGTGCAGATTCTGAACCAGATTAGGGTGCTACCATTAATATGTCGATTTCACAAGTAGATGAGCATGTGGATAATGGTGCATAAGGTTCAGAATCAGTACAGTCTATCATTTTAGTACATGACGCAGGTAGTGTCTCGTCGTAGTGGGAGGGTTGTTCGTCAACCCGATCAGTAAATGTTCTTGAAAGAGTCTTTTGATAAGATTTCAGAAGAACTAGATACTGAGCCCTATAACTACAATAAAGCACTCCAAGACAAAGATGTTGGATTATGGCAAAGGATTATGAATTTAGAGATGGAGTCTATGTACTCTAATTAGGTTTGAGATCTTGTATAACGACCCGAAGGGATAAAACTCATCGGATGTAAGTGGATTCACAAAAGGAAGAGTGGAGTAGATGGGAAGGTGAAAATTTTCAAAGCTAGGTTTGTTGCAAAAGGTTTTACTCAGAAAGAATGGATCAATAATGAGGAGTCTTTTTCGCTGGTAGCCATGCTTAAGCTTATCTGGATTCTCTTATCCACTGTGGCACATTTCGATTACAAAATCTGGCAAATGGACGTCAAGACAGTTTTCCTTAACAGAAATCTTGATAAGTGTATTTATATGGTACAACCAGACGATTTCTTAGAATGGGTCAGGAGCACTTGGTGTGCAAGTTTAAGAGATCCATTTATAGAGTTAAGTGGGCATCTAGGTTTTGAAATACTCAATTTGATCAAGACATTAAGTCTTATAATTTTGATCAAAGTCCTTATGAGTCCTGTGTGTACAAAAAAGCGTGATGGAAGCATAGTGGTGTTTTTAGTACTTTATGTGGATGAAATCTTACTCATAAAAAATGATGTGGGGATGTAATCTTCGGTGAAGGTATGATTATCTGACCAGTTCGATATGAAATATTTGGGAGAAGCAGTCATATCCTCAGGATTAAGCTTATGCGAAATTGAAAACAGGGAATGTTGGGCTTATCACAAGCTACTTATATCGATACCTTCCTTACTCGTTTTAGCATGCAGGATTTTAAGAAAGGGTTTTTTTCTTCTAGGTATGGAATCACTTTATCCAATAATTAGTGTCCTAAAACAATTATTGAGATAGAGAAGATGAAGGCGGTTTCTTATGCTTCGATAGTAGGAAATCTCGTGTATGCTATGCTTTGTATTAGACCAGACATTTGATTTTTCGTTGACATGGTTAGTAAATATTAATCTAATTTAGGGCAGGAGCATTCGACAACAGTAAAATATATAATCAAGTACCTAAAAAGAACTAAGGAATATATGTTTGTTTGTTAGGCAGATGGTCTAGTACCTTTGGAGTACAGAGACTCGAATTTTTAGTCACATAAAGATTCTCAAAAATTTATTTCGGGAAATGCGTTTACTATGGAGGTGGAACACATCAAGAGTAAATATCACTTGATACGGGAGATTGTACAGAGAGGTGATGGCAGTATGATTTTAAGTATAAGTGGGAGATTGTTAGGGTTGTACACTAAAAATTATGATTTTGATTTTAGTATTTAATTTTTTTCTTAATAAAATTAATTTTTTCATTTTATGATAATCTTAATGAGTAATGTCTGTATTTTATTATTTATTTAATATTATGCATGGGTGTCTTTTATTCTATATAATATTTAATTTGGTGTGTAGAGTTTGGCTTATACACAAAAGAACAGATTATCAATTCTTGTAGAATAGAAGTTTTGATTTATAGTTTAGATGGAATTAGACGCAACATCGGTACGGTTGTAGCATAATACTTTAATATATCTGTCATGATTACGGAAAACGATAATTATTTTGATAAGTGTTCCGACTCATTGTGCTACTACATTTTGTGTGTACATAACCAAGTTGGGATAATTAATTTTATATTGATTTCATAAATTAATTTATACCACATTGTTATTATGAGCACTTATACTCTTAATCTCAAAACAATTATTATTTGCGTATATTTAATATTTATTATGTTGATTCATTATAGGGTGCGATCTCGTATGGATCTACAATTTTGATGAATTGTATAGCGATATTATTTATATATTAGATATTAATTATTAACGGAATCTACATCCTGAGTAATTGGGATTGATAATACCCCGTTTAAAAACTTTATAAGTTCTGATCGAGCCAAAACCCTGCAGATAAATTTTATAATCTGCCAGTTAAATAAGTTAAGTGGAAGGGCTTAAGAAATTTTTGAAAAAATTGATTAAATATAATTGTTAAAAATTTAACTTAATCGACAGGTATCTGTAATTTTAAGGTGGGGAGAATAAATAAGCATTTAATAACACGAGTTCGAATACTATAATTTTGAGAATAAAATTAGGAGTACAATTATAATTCTTTAGTGGGATGAATTATAATTTATATTTTTATAAATTGCTTCTGGTTTGAGGCAAGATTTAATAATTACATTGAAAACTTATGCCTTATTTACTCCACCGGTCCCTGTTGTAGTTCATTTATATGTTGTTATAAAACATAGTCACCAAATATTCCATATAATGTTCTAGGGTTTCCATGTCTTACGAATTCAAAGAACATGCGACTGGACAGGTTTTGAAGAACATGATAGATCAAATTTCACACTTTGTTCATGTTTTGCATTCGGGAATACAAAGAAAACTTGCATATGAGATTTGACTAGAGGTAAAAAATCGCAACAGATCGTTGACTGAAAATTATTGTAGCAACCAAAATTATCTGATCAGATTTCGAAAGCTATAATCCTAAAACTAACTTTGGGAGTATTACTGAATTTTATTTTGATTGTTTGATATCAAAAGTTTTAATTTAGAGCATTTTTCGGCGTTTATCTATCTAGATATTTTTTGACTAAAATCATAGATATAATCTTAAGATTTTGACAGTTTGCTCCAACAATTAGTACCAGAGCCATCTTTGATTATGTATGATTTTATTATAAGTTCGGGTAAATTTAGATTGTGCTAATACTATTTTGCAGACAATTTAATCCTGACTTTTAATGGTCATTATTTTGCATGTTTGATTGTATAGTTTAATGATTATTAAATATTTTTTAAACTACGATAGTTGATACTGGTAGATTGATTGTGAACTCTTTGAAAACATAAAATTAATATAAAAATATTTACTTTTTGATTTCTAGTTCTTATATTTTGATTTTATGTAATCGAAAATTGAAAGAATGAAAAACATCGAAGAATAGGTTGAAAAAGAAAAAAGATGAAGCCGCGTGCACCAACAGGCGCATAATGCTTGGGAATAAGGATTATCATGATTTGGAATTATATGGGATTAATGACACATGTGGAGTTAATCTAATATATCAAGTTGAATGCATTATATTACTTTGCTTCTTATGGAGTAAAGCCACGTGGGAAACTATTATCAAAGCAAAGCCCATGAACATGGATTCGGGGAATGAATCCTTGGATAATCTATGAATGAACAATTGGAATGCATCAAGCCAAACGGTCCACATGGATTAGCAATGCACTTGGGATTAAACGTGGCAATTCATGATCAAGCATATTATCAATTCCAAACGGGTATGAATCCTTGCAAGCAATCAAGTCAAAGCCTGGGAAACTAATTATAATCAAGAATCCACGTGGCCATTGATGATCCAATTAACAAAGTCATTCAAATTATCAAAGTCCCAAACAGTGCATGAAGGCTAAACGCAAGAGGAGCCAGCGGCGTAAAACCAAGACGTAAGCTGCGGCATGAAGCCACCCAGCAGGCGCGGCGGCTAGTGGCGGCACGGCGTAGTATGGAAACAGTGGTGCGTAGCCAACCGACGATGGTAGTAATATTTCAGTGGGACAGTAACTTACAGTAACTGAATGTTACAAGATTTTTGATTAGCTGCAAAATTTTGACATGATCAGAAAACTAAAATTTTAATTCTGACAATATTACAAGTTTTTTAAAAGAACATAAATTATTTGGCTAAAGAGTTTTTGATTGACCATAAAAGTCACGATTCAATGCATTTATTTATTTGAATGCGTGAATACTTTATTTTGGTTTATTTATTTTTTTTAATTTTAATTAATTAATTTTGATTAATTCAAAATTATTATTTTTAGTACACGAAAAGAATGAAATAAATTTTCTTTAATTAAAATTAATTGTTTAAAAAGAAAATTATGAAATTTTATTTTTTTACATAAAAACACGTTTAAAATGATTTTTTTGAAAAAAAATTCAATATCTTAAAAAAATGTGACGTCTAATATCAATTTTTTTGAATTAATTAAAAGAGTTGAATTTTAATAAATTAATTTTTTCAGAATATGTTTAACAATAAAATAAAATAAAATTCTTGATTTTTTTAAAATTAATTTGTTTAAATAAATTGAATTTAAAATTTTTATTTGTTATACATAAAACATGTAAAAATGGTTTAAAAATTGGAATCTTTTGTAATGTGTGGTTTTTTAAAATTATAAATTTATTTTAATTAAACAGATTTTATAACTCTAAAAAATATTTTAAAAACTAAGTAGGTAAGAGAATTTGTTCACAGATAAATTTCGCGATCTCCATCACTAGTTCGTAAGTGATGTAATTAATTTTTCGTGTTGGCATTAGGACATTCCTCCCAATCGGATAAAATTAATTACGGAAACACTGGTATAGACCTTCTTTAGGAATAATTCTGGGTAATTGTTAGTATAAGTCATTTCTCCATCTAAATGGTATATTGTGAAGCAATTTATTCGGGATTAAATAAAAGTTTACATTTAATTGTAAATAATAATATTTTCTCCATCTGAGTCACTGTTATTATTTATTGGACTAAAACTATGTTAGCTATTTAATTTTATTTGGCAAAGTATATTACCTAGATAGTAAAATTAATAAGAATTGACCCGTTTAGACAAATGATGAGTAGTAGCCGTTCTTTCCATCGAAGCATGCTATTCACGGTATACCACGCTGCTGGAAAATTGTCTTTTAAAATAGTAGAGGGAACCGATTTTAAAATAAAACTCAAAACTTTGCTCATCGTAATAAATAGTTTTTAATTATATGATTCTCTATATAAAATTATTTTCAATCCACTCATAGCTATACTCAAATAAAACAAACTTACAGGTTCTGATTATATTGATTGGAAAAGGAATCTGCATATTGTTTTAATTGCCGCAGGTGTTCTTAGGAAGCCAAGAAATGTCTTTGTTTCTAAAAAAGGTTCTTTTTCTAAGTCAAAAGTCAAGAAGAAGAAAAATATTTTAAAATAGGGTGACACGATTTTCAAGACAGTTAGTGCGCCAGAGACTGGTGTGGAAAAACCGAAAGGTAAATATTTTTACTACAACCAAGCAAGGCACTGGAAAAGCAATGTTCAGTTTATCTTGGCAAACAGAACAATAAAGGTAATTTATGTTCACTAGTTGTGGAAACATATTTAACGGTATTATTTATCGGTACCTGGTATGTTGATACGGGAACTACTAATCATGTCTGTAATTTTTTGCAGAGGTTTCAAAAAATCAGACAACTTAGTGGTTGGGAGATTTACCTACACATGGACAATAATACAAGGGTGGCAGTAGTTGTAGTGAAAGATGTCATTCTTAGTTTTAGTAGAGATCGGGTTTTAATAGTGAGAGATTGTCTTTATGTACCTTCTATTAGAAGAAATTTAATTTTTATTTCTAGATTGGTTAAAAACAGATATTTAGTTTATTTTAATAATTTTGTGGTTATTAAGGATAATAAACGATTTATCTATTCTGGTACATTAGTGGATGATCTTTATATTTTACTCAAATCTCTTCTACGTTGCAACGAAATGAATTGAATAATACATATAATTCACTTTTAAGAGAAAAGAATTTTCTTTAATGAACCAAACGTATCTTTGGCACTTACGTCTATGCCATATTAATCTAAAATGGATAAATAGATTGGTTAAAGATTGACCTTTGAGTTTATTAGAAGTGGAGACACTTTCAGTATGTGAATCCTTCTTGGAGGGTAGGATGACCAGGATGTCGTTTTCGACTAAAGGTTATAAAGTTAAAGAACCGTTGGAACTGGTTCAGTCTGACTTATATGGGCCTATGACTATCCGGGTAAGAGGAGGATTTGAGTATTTTTATCAATTTTATTGATGATTACTCAAGATATGGATACATTTATTGATGCACCGCAAGCTTGAATGCTTTGAAATATTCAAAGTATTTAAGGCGAAAGAAGAGAAGCGTCTAGAAAAATGCATCAAGACACTTCGGTCAGACCGTAGTGGCAAATACCTCTTTGAAGAGTTTAGAGATTATTTATCAGAGGATGGGATTATATCCCAGTTGACTATACCGGTCACTCCACAGAAGAATGATATTGTAGAAATAAAGAATAGGACTCTTATGGAGATGGTGAGGTCTATGATGAGTTATTTGGACTTACCCGACTCATTTTGAAAATTCAAATTAGAGACAACAGCTTATATTCTAAACTTGGTACCTTCTAAGTTAGTACCTTCTACTCCCATAGAATTGTGGATTTGGTGTAAACCTAGTTTGAGACATATTTGAATTTGGGGGTGTCTAGCACACGTGTTGAAAGGAAACACGGATAAGTTGGAATTGAGAATGAATGTCTGTTTCTTTGTTACATATCTTAGAGGAATGAATGGTGGTTTATTTTATAATCCTAAGAATTCGAAGGTCATTGTCAGTGCCAATGCCCGATTCATAGAAGAAAATTACGTAATGGACCACGAGCCCAAGAGTAGCAATTTTTTGAAAGTGCTAAGATGAAATACCAGTAATACGATAGAAGCGCTACGGGGAAGTGTTATCGATATCCCATTGTCTCGTTGTAGTGAGAGGATTATCGAGACATGTGAGGATCTTGAACTAAATTATGGTGCTACCATTAACATGCTAGTTTCACAACTAGAGGAGCATGTGGGTAATGGTGCACATGCTTCAGAATTAGCACAACGTGTCACCCTAATACACAGACGCAGGTAGTACCTCGTCGTAGTGGGAGGATTGTTCATTAACCCGATCGGTATATGTTCTTCAGAGAGTTTTTTGATAGGATCCCAAAAGAACTGGATACTGAACCTTATAACTACAATGAAACACTCCAAGATAAATATGCAGAATTATAGAAAAGGGTTAGGAATTCAGAGATGGAGTATATGTATTCTATAATTAGATCTAAGAACTTGTAGAATCACCCAAAGGGATAAAATCCATAAGATGCAAGTGGATCTACATAAAGAAGAGTGGAGCAGATGGGAAGTTAAAAACCTTCAAAGTTAGGCTTGTTGCAAAAGGGTTTACTCAAAAGAAGGGATCGATTATGAGGAGACCTTTTCATCAGTTGCCATGCTTAAGTCTATTCGAATCTCTTATCTATTTCGGCTCATTTCGATTATGAAATTTGGCGAATGGACGTCAAGACAACTTTGTTTAATGGAAGTCTTGACAAGTGTATCTATATGGTATAACTAAACGGTTTCAAAGGACAGGACCAGGAGCACATGGTGTGTAAGCTTAAAAGATTCATTTATGGACATAAGCTGGCATCTAGGTCTTGAAATACTCAGTTTGATCAAGTCTTATGATTTTGATCAAAATCTTGACGAGTCCTATTTTTACAAGAAGCATGATGGAAGCATGATGGTGTTATCTTCGATGAAGGTACCATTATCTGGCCAGTTCAATATGAAAGACTTGGGAGAAATCAGTCACATCCTCGGGATCAAGCTTATGCGAGATTAGAAATAGTAAATGTTGGGCTTATCACAAGCTACTTATATCGATACCGTCCTTAGTAGTTTTAGCATGCAAGATTCCAAGAAAAATGTTTCTTTCTTTCAGACATGAAATTACTCTATCGAAGGATTAGTGTTCTAAGATAGCTGTTGAGATAGAGAAGATGAAGGCCGTTCCTTATACTTCGGCAGTAGGAAGCCTTATGTATGTTATGCTTTGAACTCAACTCGACATCTGTTTTTCTGTTGGCATGGTTAGCAGATTTCAATTTAATTTAGAGTAGGAGTATTAGACAACATTAAAATATATAATCAAATATCTAGAAAGAATTAGGGATTATATGTTGGTTACTAGGCAGATGGTCTAGTACCTTTGGGGTACATAGACTCGAATTTTTAGTCACATAAAAATTCTCAAAAATTTACCTTGAGATATGTGTTTACCTTGGAGGTGGAACACATTGAGAGTGAATATCACTTGATACGATAGATCGTACATGGAGGTGATGTAGCCGTAGCCAAGATTGCATCAGGAGATAACCTTGTAGATCCTTTTACAAAGAGCTTACCAGATAAGACTTTTGACAATCATGTTGTAACGAGCCTGCTCGGACCCTGGTATTAATGACAGATAGCCCACGAGGTCATAGAGTACAAAAGATGTTCGAAACCCTGACTCAACTCGAAAATCTTAAGTTTGACCAAGAAATCCTAAAGAGGTCCAAAACTCAAGCAACAAAACCTTAATACCTGGAGGATCTTCCATCATTTTAAATTAAGTAATTATCATGAAATAATGAATTAAAAATCAAAAAATCTCATAATTAGGGTAAAATGACCATTTTACCCCTAGTACATCAAAAAGTCTTAAAAATCTAAATTTTAACACATGGACACCCTAAATCAAGAATTTAAGTACAATTAAGTAGAAAATAACAAAATAACATAAAAATGATAAAAATACCCCTTAGTGGCCGGCCACCTTAGAAGTTGTGCCAAAAGTAACTTTTTTGCTTTTTTAAGCTTAAAAAGATATAAATGTGTCAAATCAAGTATTATGATGATCCAACTCTTGTTGAACAAGTAATATACATAATAATATAGTATTATAGGCTCACAAAAGTAAACAAATCAATATTGAAGTTCATACACAATAAAATATGTTAAAAAGCCATATATTGTCAAACTAGCTTAATTTGACTTAAAATATTACATTTATTTAACAATTGCTATAAAAATTATGATAATTTATAAGAATAATAAATTTATCATAAACATATTAAAATAATAAATTTTAATAGAAAAATATATCAAAAAATATATCAAATTAACTTTTAAAATATTTTCTTACACAAATAGGCACGCAAACCAAGGTAAAATTCCAAGATTGATTGAGATCAGATTTTTTGTCTCCCAAAATGACCCCTAACTGAAATCCCTCAGCCTAATCTGATATATCTCTCTCAAAACTAGTGCCATGTCTTATCAACCCATGTGAAGAAAGAAGAAAAATGACTTAAATGACATCATTTTGTTCCCTAAAGCCTTGCCTATATAAACAAGCCAAACACCCTCTTTTCCCTCCCATTATATTTGTCCAAGAGAGGAGAAAAACCAGATTTGGAGTGTTCTTGAAGAGTTTGGGTGAGTTGAGAGAAGAAAAAAAGAAAGAAAGAAGGAAGAAGGGAGCTAAGAAATCATATGGTGTTTTCCTAAAACTAAGTCCTTCCATCTTACCACCCATTGGGCCTTTAAAATAAGTAAGTAAAATCTCTAAACCTTATGTCTAATATTACTCAAAATATCCCTCAAATCATCCCTTTAAACACTTAAAAAATCAAGAACCAAAACTAAACCAAAAAGGCGTTGTAGTTGAGAAATAGGGGTTGTTATGTTTTTGAATTATATGAGATGCGGTTTTGTATTGTTATTTTTGAGTTTGATGATTTAAAAATATTCTGAAATCTTAATATTCATGTCTAAAACACAAGCATGAAAAGAAATGGGACAAAATCTTGACATATCATAAGTAGGAGACTTGAACATATAAGGACCTGATTTTTGAGAACTTGAATGTTTCTGCGTTGAACTTTGGAACTCCATAACTCAACTTAAAAGTTGATCTAAGCATGTTATTTATGTATAGATTTAGATTTTTGTGTTATCTTTTATCCAAAGTTAATTTCAACTCATTTGAATAAGTAGAACTCGAAATATTGCAATTCTCCAAAAATGTGTCATTTTTAGACCAGTCAACAATACCGACCTAAAAACCCTAGTTATCAATCAGATTCAAGCTTTGGCCAAACCATAAAAGTTGTAGCTAACATGTATATCTGACCTCCCACCAAAAATGAGTACAACATATTGAGGTTTGATAGGTCAAAGCCCCTTTGAAACTCTCTATTGTGGTTCAGCCATTAGAGGACACTTCTATCACATATTTTTGTATAGCCAAAAACTCATATTTTTAGTGACCTACTCCAAACGTAATCTACATAAATATTGTAGGTAACATATTGAACTACCATCTATCCAAGAAGCAGACTTAGACACCTTGGGAAAGTCCCTCAAAACCATTTCAAACTCTTTCTCCAAAATCGGTTCTGCTAAGGTTTTGGAGGCTGACATAACCTATTTTACAAAATGGCTTGTATCTTCAGCTTGTTTCAAACAACCACCCATAGTACTCTTCATGAGATTTGTAGAGGACATGTTAAACTAGAATATATTAAAAATTGGGTTCATTTGGACTTGATTTGATACCCCAAAATTGAGACAAATAGACGAGTATTGTTTATAAAAGTTTGAGAAAAGTGCTGAACCATATTCGTTTATAATGTTTTATTCATCCATTTACCTTAGGTTTTTTGCCTTAGTGTTAAACATAAGAATTGTAAAAAAAATTTTATCTAAATAATTTTTAAAAATCATAACTTGATTCAAGTCTAGATGCCCAAAAACCCTACCGACCATTTAAATTTAATACTTGAACTTAGCCTTTAAAGTTGCCATGTGTATGTTTGAGTACCTTTTGTCGTGAGACCCGAGTTTGTATTTTGATTGATTTGAGTTAGTTGATTAGTGTTTTTAAGTGAATGTACGATGATTAGAACTCATACCATCAAGTTTGAATTGTATCTTGAGAATTGAACTTGCGCCTTACATAGTTGTATTTATGCATAGTGAGTTGTACCATGAACTTTATCATGCTAGTTGATGTCATGCTATAAATAGTTGTATTTGAGATCCATATTATACATCATGGATATTGTCACTTGCATCCTTGCAAATTAGAGTCCATCTATGTAAATCGTTGTTGGGATGGGTTATATTAAATTGTCCTTCTTGGTTCTAAGTCTAGCGCGTCCCTGGTTGCCATTTTTGAAAATATTTTAGAATGTATTCCCCTTGTACACTGCGTCCCCAGTGTTACAGGTTTGGTTTACACACCCTAGGTGCGTTCCCGATATTTAAAATGGTTTATTATGGATATTATTGGGTACCATGGGTTCGTTGCTAGCAATCTAGTTTTGATGGCTTAGACTTTGGGTTGACACCGGTGGAAGCATCACGAATTTTAAAGTGGGACAAACTGCTTATCATATGACTGATTGATTGATTATTGAATTTTGTTGGTCTAGAGGATAGTGCGGACCCCACGCCATTGCCATTGAGTAAAATAGCTGTAACATAAAACCCAGCGATGTATTTACTATTCGCAACGAGGCGCGATGATGGCTTTGGTGATCAATGACCGATAAAAGTCTACTCTGATATTTTTCGATGTGGAATTCCTATTTTGATCTTGGTGTATGTCGGGTTGGGCATTTTCATTGCATACACGGCAACTCATATGCATGTTTATTGATTTATCTGCTATCCTGTTATAAATTTGTTTATTTCCTTGATTTTAAAGTGTGCTTAAGTGTTACATGGTATGCATTGTGGTAAATTTTGTACTGTGAGATTGGTTAGACGGTTTAGAGTGTTTTTCTACTGGGTTTTGGCTCATGGAATTCGTGCAACAGGTGAGGATCAGTTCATGGAGGAAGTTGTCCCAGGGGGAGAAGAAGAATTCGAAAAACAAAATGAGTTCCAGGAGCTTGTGGACCCTGCTAATGCATTTTGAGGATTCGAGACATCTATTTTTGTTTTTTTGTTAAGTTTTCCTGCAACCTTTGTAATATTTGAATACCCTTTGTGAAACTGTAATCATTATGTACTTTTGAACAATTTAAAAATCCTTTATGTTGTAATAATTAAAGTATGTAAATATGAATGAATGGCTAGAATCTTCCTTTATTTATATTTATGTATGTTCCGACGTGTTCGGAGGATGGAGCGTCACAGTTGGTATCAGAGCTTAGGATTAGTGAACCAACAGGCCTTAGGTTTTGGGAGACGACGAGTTTTGTAGTGTAGAATCTCTGTAGAGTGTATATATTATTAACTTATCACTTATAATTTTAACAACTTAAAATCCTTATCTTAAATTTTTTTTTCTAATAGGATGGCATCCAACGTCGAGCCGGCAGAAGAACCATGGCAAGCACATGACCCAGAGGATTCTAATCTAGAGGAAGACTCAAAAGAAGTACGCGTGGAGGAACCAGTGTTAGGGTTGGTATATAGAAAATCATGTTTTTAGTATTTAATTTTTTTTAATAAAATTAATTTTTTATTTTATGAGAATATTTATGAGTAATGTATGTGTATCATTTCTTTAATATTATGCATGGATGTCAGATATTTTGTACAGTACTTAATATGGTGTGTAGAGTACGGTTTGCACACAGAAGATCAAATTTTAGATTCTTGCAGAATATAAGTTTTATGTTCACAGTTTAGATGAAAATAGACATACCATCGGTACAACTTTAGTACAGAGTTTTAGTAGGCCTATCTTGATTATGGGGAACAGATAATAGCGTCGTATATTGTTCTGACTCTCTGTGCTAGAAAACTTTATGTGTATTGAACAGGACATTTAGGGTAATTAATTTTATACTGACTATATATATTAATTCATACCACAAGGTTATTATGAATAGTATTTATTCTCTTTATCCTGAAATAATTATTGAATTGTGTATATTTAATATTCGCTATTTTGATTCATTAGAGGGTGAGATCTTATATGAGTCTATATTCCCGGTGAGTTGGATAGCGGTATTATTTATATGGCAAATATTAATTATTGACAAAATCCACGTTATGAAAGATCGGGATTGACGATACCTCCTTCAGGATGCTTATAAGTTTTGACCGGGTCAAACTCTACAGGTGGATTTAATTATCCAGTGGTCAAATAAGTTAAGCGGAAGGGTTTAAGGAATATCAAGATATTGATTAAATTAAATTATCAGTAATTAAATTTAATTGGCGAGTATCAAAAATTTTAACGTGGGGAGAAATGTTAAGCATTTAATAACAGGAGCTCAATGAAAGAAGGTCTTGAGATTATGGGTAAGAGTGCAATTACAAAATCTTTAGTGGTGTGAACTGTAACTCAGTGTTTTATGAAAATTACAGAAACCACTGCATGTCTTTCCATGGTTGCAGAAACCTCTAGTGGGTGTCTGTGATCTACTAACAATCTAACTCATAATTACTCATCAGGTCCCTGTTGTAACCCTATATATATGCGGGTAGGCCGAACCAATTTTTAATGATTTGATATCATTATTATTATAATATTATTTTTGTCTTTCAAGACTTAAATATATCGAGTTTCTGTCAGTACAAGTTCTCGGAGGATCGTAGCTTATACTACGTTCGAGGATCGCGTTAGGGAATACAATAGAAGATCTATTTGGAGCTTTGACTCGGAATCAAGTCATAGTTGAAGATTAGATTGACAAGAGGTATTCATCTAAATTAACTTTGGTTGCAAGAATTTTATTTTGATCGTTTTTTGTCAAAAGTTTTATCTAGAGCCCATTTTGGCATTTGCCCGTCTAGTTAATTTTTACCAAAAATTGTTTTAAAAAATAATGATCTTGGCAGTATTGTCTCCAACACCCCTCCCCATCCATTTTCGTCCATCTCCCTCTCTCCCTCTTTGTGTTTGTGTTTTTTTTTTCTCTAAGTGTTCAAAGTAGGTTTTAGAGAGAGAAAGTGAGGAAAAATTGGTGTTCTTCAAGTGTTTTTCAAGATTCTTGAGTTCTTCTTCAAGGTGCTCTCAAATTCATCACCCACCAAGCTATACCAAGGTAGAAAAAATATCTTTATACATTTATTTTTTCATTTACAAGTCTCCTCTCATCTCCTAATCTCACCAAAACCTAAGATCCATGCTCAAACTCATGAGATGTGGTCTTGAGGCTTATTTTTTGTTCTTTCTCTCTCTCCTCACCACCCACCTCCTTCTTTTGATTTTTATCCATATACGTGGTGTATAGGTCATGTATAAATCATGTATATAGCCATGCATGCAAAGGATTTGGGCCTAGGAACCTAGAAAACACATATTTTTCTTCATACTCAAATCTGTCCGAGAGGATTTTTGTCATTTTTTTGAGTGATCTAGACTCATCGAAAATTTCTAAAATTTTTACTGTAGTTTCATGAATACATTATTTGCATGCAAGAATTTTCTTGAGGTCCAAATCTTTTTTTTTTAATTTTTTTAAAAGTAGAGAAGTAAATCGGGTTAAAATGGCTGTTTGAACAGACTACTTTGAATCGACGCCATTTACTGTAAAAGTAAGCTCTCGGTATGATTTTTATGTGATTGGATGGATAAACATCTTATCTTTCTAACCCTACTAGAATTAACCCATTTTCATATGTATAGAGAAAATTGTAATGATTCTCCCAAAGTGTGTCGAATCTGAACACTGTTTGGTAGAATATTTATAATAAATTCAAGAAACAAAACAAAAGTACGAGGTCAAATCTCAGAGCTTCTAAACTCATATATCTACCACTATAAAAATTTTAAGTCTAAGTCCTTATTTTTATTTTTAAAGCCACTGAGTTTTCGCGCCACTGTTCTTGAATTTTTTCTCTACACTGTCACAGAATTTTGTTTCATAAAAATCAAAGCCGTAGAGGCAAAATTGGAAAAAGTGTAAAACATAATAAGTGTTCAGAACATCCCAAATAAGGTTCCTACCAAATCTCAGATTTTATTTCTAAGTCTAAGTATTTTAAAAACTCTAAAACCAGTAGCTAAAACCTGAAAATCCTGACTGTGGGTAAATGTAATTTTGTGTTAATGCTATTGTTTTGAGTTTCTTGTATTGTGTTATGCATGGTTAAATAATTATAATGTGTAATATTGTCTTGATATATTTACATGAGTTTAGTAGTTGAATTATTTACATGCAAATTTAGTTAAATCGCTGATCTATGCACATTGTATTTTAACCAAAGTATTTTGAGGTGACTTTAGATTAATTGGTGCACTTTTTGTCTTACATGCTAAATAATCATATCCATGTATGAATTCTCATATAAGTTGAAAATCATAATTTTAGCATATTGTATCATGCCACATCATCATTGGGTGGGTTTTACGGGGTTCACTGTTTTATTTTAAGAAAAGAATAAAAATTGAACTTTAGAATTGGTACTGTGATTAATGGAATTAAAATTTTTAAAAATTTGGATATTTGAAAATATTGTGATATTGGTTGTATGCCCTGATTTATTTTGGGAGATTTTTCCCCAAGTGCTAAATGCACATTGTTATGATATTTGTATTTTGATGAAAGCAGTTCGGATGGCGTAATAATAGCAGTTAGATTTCGCGATCTCATGTTTGACCTTGACCTGAGAGTCAAGAGCCTGAGTGTTAACTTGTCCACGCCCTTGCCATCATTGATGACCCGACTGGACACTTAGTCCGTTACGTAGTCATCCCACTGCTTAAGGAATGCTCTTTGTCGGTCGGCAGACTTGGTCAGCGTGATTGAGATCATGGGGTTTAGGATAGTTCTCTCGGGGCGGGAGAACCTAGAATTACTTAATTAGAAAATTAAATTAGTTGCATCATTTCTCATCATAAGCACTGTCATGATTAACTTGCTATTTTATCTGTCGTGTTTTGACCTGTTACATGAGAAATATTTGCATGTTGGTGTGAGTTTCTCTTGCATTCCATGCAAGGTTCTGAAGAGCTAGAAGAGCTTATTGACGAGTACGCGGTTGCTGACATAGAGTCTTGGTTAAGAGTTTCTAACTCATCCCAGCCTTCCTCGGCCACGTAATACCAATTTTGTGGTTATCAACCTGTTTCCTGTATTGTTCGATGTACTCCAAAAATGTTTTAGTTGAGTCTGCACTATATAACTCTATAATATTTTCTTTTTGGCATTCATAGGTATTATCGTTATTTAATTTTTGCAACCCTATTAGTTAATTGTCACTCTAGATGCTCCCGAGATTCAGGACGTGACATTTATCTTGTGATTTTTGTTAGAGATTATTTGATTTGGAAAAGGGGAAACTAGGGTTTGGTTTGGGCCAAATTCATGAAAATTTGGGGGGGTTTTGGGTTGGAGATCCGGATGAAAAAATTGATTGAGTCTTTGGATAAATTGAGATTATGTTAACCTAGTTACGTATAAATTTTATGAACTAGCAAAGATGTATGAAAACGGTGGACGATGGGTTGGGGATTTTGTGTAATTCTAATGAATTATCGAATACAAATCATATGAGATATTAATTTGAGCGTTTGACCGGTGTTATTCAAATAAATGAATTATGAGAACGTTTGATAGGATCAAGCATCGAAAATTACATGATGGTTAATTGAAATTTGGATTAATTAAACCCGAATGTAAAGTGAATGAGAACCAAAGGGTACGTTTAATGGCTTAACCCTAAGTGTGTTAAGTATTGACGAGAGTAACCATGTTCAGGTTGGACTCACGTTGATTTGAATGTAAATGATCTAATTAAGGTACCATATGATTTGATTGGATAATTAAGTTTAGGCAGGAGTTGCTCCTCGATGAAAGACTGAAAACTTGCACAATATAAGGTAAGCCATTCCTTTGGGTTAATTTTTGTAAAAGTGTGCTCTTGGGCGGCCCACCCATTGATGTTATCAAGGAAAACTGAAAATGTGTGCTTTCTGTGTCAGGCTATAGTATAGGTATTTATTCATCGGGCTTCGTGTGGCCCGGTTGTGATAACTACACCAGGGCTATAGGCGCCATCCGGGTTTTGGTACTTAATTAAACCAATAATTGGTTTGGGTTTGAAAAACCTTGGTTAATGGTTGAGTGTAATTGAAAGTATGAGAACCGTGAATGGAATTGGATTTGCAAAACCTTAATTGAATGATTAGAAATTGTGGTAAATGTGGAAGGTAATTGGAAATGTGAAACATCGAGCGATTTAAAAATAATAAGGAAGTGAAAAGGGTAAAACTATGATGTTGTGTTTAAATGGAATTGGTTTGATTATAAAAATCATGTTATGTGAATGAGGATTTGTTTGAAAATGAACTTAGTTTTTGGATAAAACTACGTGATGCATCTCACATAGCCATCCTCGTATGTCATGCATTTGTTCATCTTCCTACGAGTCTCGTCTCATGTTGTTCAAATACATTTCAGGTAACAAAGAGGAGTATGTGATCAAATGAGAAGAATGGTCATGGTGGCCCCTTGGGTTTTTTTTTCTTTTTGTTAGAGTTGGTTATTATCATTGTAATTAATTTGTTATTATCGAGAATTGTATTTGGAGTTGGTAGAATTCATTTGTAAGGCCTTAAGGCCATAGATTCATGACTTGTATGCATGTGAGATCGTCGGCTTCTTATTCGGGTTATTTTCTCATTTTTCATTTTTCATTTTTTGTATGACATTCTCTAGTTTAAAATAGCGATTTTCAAGTTTTGAGAAGTTAGAGAATGTTTCAATGTTAAATGTACGTTTTTAACTCTTGGTTTTAGGCTTATGAAAACTATGTTTAAAGTATGAGAGATTTTGATGTTTTTCTAACTCTTAAAAAATTTTCAAAATTTTGGAGCAGTTTGCTCTTGGGTACCTCACCGCTCAAGCAGTGGGGAGTCTACTTGAGCGAACTCCCCTTGGTAGCACTTTTTGAAAATTTGTTTGAAAGGGAAATTTGTTGATTATCTCTTAAGAATCTTTTCAATATAAAATGCCATCTTTTGGAGGCTTGTTTACGGTTTAAAAAGGCTCTCGTTTACTTCGATGTTGATGAAAAAAAAAACATTTTTTGTTAATCTTTTGATTTAACTTCTTGATGAAAGCTCAAACTCGGGTTTCATTATCCTTTTATTGTGGGGTTTTATTATTTGAAAATTGGGGCATCACATATTGGTTTCAAAGCTATAGGTTTGAATACGTAGGAATTGTGGGAATGGCTGTTCCATTACGTGAGAGCTTGCATTGATTTGTGACATTTATGTATTGGTGTGTTAGCATGAAATATCATGGATATACTTGACATTCGCATGCTATGTGATACTTGGGTATGGGGGTTGGATCTTTTGGGTGATGTGTCTCGCCCTTGGGCATCTGGTCAACTAGTTTGGGGTTCGAGTTAGAAAGGTGTTTGACCGATGTCCATTCTAATGAGAAATCTAAACCAATTAGTTGGATTGGTGTGTCATTCCTATGGATTCTCCTTGTTATATGGATGTGTGTAGACATGATGTGACTTGATAATGATTACTTTGTTTACTTGGTTCTGGAATGCTAAGTTGTACCTGGTTGGGCTTGGTGATACTCTCGATGTAGGAATTGTGCTTATGGGGCTAAGATGAGTTGCGGTCAGGATTGTGGTGTGAGTTATGAAAGTGTAGCCTGATTTTCAGTGATTACAACAGGGGTAAGCTCGTGAGATGAGTGTCAATAGTTTTGTGCACGGAAAAACTCGCTTGTAAGTAGTGGTACCTGCATGGGTTGGTGGTGACCGTAGCTAGTGGCCCATTATGTTTTTGTGTGACCAGTAGCCTTATGATTAGGCATGGTAGGATGTTAAAAACCTCTTGAAGGTTATCTGTCGTGGTTAAGTTGCGATGTGATTTTGGGGCGCATTGAGGATTATGTACATCATGAGCTATACTATGTTTTGAGTCGTATACCCGGGAATGGGGTATGGACAAAAACATAGTGGATGGGAGGATAATAATCATCAGCTTAACATATTTGGAACCTTTTTGACAAATGATTTTAGAGTATCCCTTGTCCTGTGGGGTGTTGTTGATAGTCGTAGTGATGCCGTGTCGCTTTGAAAGTCTATTTGATAAACCTTGTGCCCTTACCCTAGCATGATGCTGAGCTATGATCTTTATTGAGGTTTGAGAGTTGAGTTTCGGGTGCGTAAGCTTAGAAATGTGCTCAGTGGGTTAATCGTGAGGTCGCAAGTGTGTTAGAATGTGTGTTGGTTTTGGTTACAATTCTAGTGTGCGACGAGTACAGATCTTTTGGGAATTACACAAGCGTAAAGGCTTGTGGTTTTGGTTGTTGTTCTTATGGTTAAGGGACCATGTTCAAAAATTGTGTTTGGTGAGCATGTGGGTGCATGCTTGGGTGAAGTTGAGATGTGAGTGGTATTCCATCTTTTGCGAGACAACGTGGTCGCTTTAGTGTCTCCCTTATAAGTGCTAAGTGCATAAAATTTGAGAAACTGTGATAGGTGTTGATGGTGTGGTTAACCCAGTTACTTAGATGATGTTTCATGAGTAATGTTCCTTAAAGGAATAAAAGTTGTTTGTGTTTGAATCTGCGGTGTAGAGGTGGTTATGTTGGTTTGCCTTTGGAAGTGAAATGTGGAGTGGTAAAATTTAGCAATATACCGTAATAGTTTGAGTGGCCTAGGGTCAGCAGGCAAAAATTGTGGATCAAAAAGGGTATGTAATCGTTTTTATACACTGATTGCAGAAGTGTGGATAATATTCGTGTAATCGTGCGAGTCATGGGTAACTCTGGGTGAGAAGTCTCAGTTTTGACCTTCTTCGATTGAGTGCTTTACATTTTCTTTCATAGGCGTGCCTGAGCCTTAAGCTTAAAACGGTAGTGTGGCTATTATTTACTCATTGGGAGTCGTGTTAGCGCAACGCAATCTTGTAAGGAGAAGCCTTGGGATGATGCGAATGGGTAGTGTTATGCCTTTATAGATATTCGGTGATGGACTTGTAGATGTGCGAGACGTGTTGTTTGGGGTGTAAAGAAGTTAACGGTAGTCGATGTGTATGGACGGGGTTTGAACTTGAGTACCGAGTGGGACAAACTGTATGATTGTCGTGATTAGGATCGACAACATTTGTATGATGGTAGCCAATGTTAACCTAAGGACAGATGGATAGTTTTCCTAAACTGAGTACTTAATGGGTACTTGGGATGTGATGGCATTGAGTGAGAACTTCTGGTCGACCTTTTCTTTTCTCTGGGTGGAGAAAGAGTTATCCTGTGGACGGTTATCATGTGTGAGCTATTTATTACTTGTTGGATGTGAATGTCAAGGCCCTTGATTAATTCTTGATTTGAAAATTTTCTGAGAAGGTAAAAATCTCCGTAGACCTTGTACCCTTCTTGTGGTCCTTTAGGCTATGCCTTGTGAGCTCGTACCACCGTGATTGGGCGATTGTAGCACTGATTCCTTGCGATATCTTAAGGAGGTTTGTTCACTCTACCCCATGAATATGAGTGTTTGGGTTTGTATGGGAATGTTGACATCCTTAGCTTTGGTCAAAATGAGATTCTTGATGAAGTTTTGATGACCATGTCGTTCACCTTGTGTGGCCTTGGTAGCCCAGTATCGGTTTTAGTTTGTGTTTTGTTGATGTTTGGAGCTGCTCAGTTTGCTCAGAGTTGGTGGATACAAGTTATATATGATCCAGTAGAGATTATCAAGAAAATATGGATACAAGTTATGGAACGATTTTATCCGTACAGAGGAAGAATTTTCTCGTAAGAATGCTTAGATCCAATTGATGAAAAGTTGAGAAGGTTTGTGATATTTCAGCGATGTCGCGTGACAACTTAATGTCGATATGTAGATGGAGTAAGTGTATGAGTACGAATGCTAGAAGAGTAAAATAATTGTATGCAAATCGAGCGGGGTGGCCCTTTTATGGTCAGCATTAGGTGGATTGAGTGCCTTGAGGAGTCGCATGTAAGAGATGTTGTTTAGTACAAGAGGCGGGTTTTAGTTAGTTACTTGATGGGAAAAGTATGAATAAGTTGAGTGGCGTCGGTGAGTGATCAGAGAATCATGCGTTGTTACTATCAAATGGAGGATTGTTGTACATGTGGTACGGATGTAAAAGAAAGAGACGAGTGTATATGTATGTACAAACAAACGGTATGATTGGTAATTATCTGATGTTCAATGACTGATAAAGTGTGCGATGTTATGGATTCGAAGAATGTTCTGCCTGTGTGGCGTAATTGACCCAAGTAACTCCTTAAGTTCTTATGACCATATTGATTTTAGTGGCTAGGATGCTAGGGTGGTAATTTCAATTGTATAGAATCTTGACCTTGACGATGATGTGAGACGTAGTATTTCTGTGACACAAGAGTTGTGGTTTGTGAGTTGAGGAACTGATTAAGGGTTAGTTAAGGTGAAGGTGTGGAAGGAATGTTTACAAATCATGAGAAGAAACGTGTTCTTTGGAGTTTTCGATGATCCGAGTGAGTTCCTTTCTCTGGAACCAGGTGCTTGTTGTTTCTGCTCAGGAATGAGCATCTCATCAGCTTAAGATAGTGTTCCTGACACACGTGGAAGGATGATGTGGCTTTGAGTTTTGTAGTTATTAGTTGACTGTAAAGGTTTGAACAAGATGTTGAGTATGTGCAATGTCAGAGTTTGACGACGTGTGTTTGTCCTTACGGGAGTAGTCCACTGTGGGCGTTTTGGTATGGGAATGAGCTAGTTTATGGTAGTTCGGACGAGATTATAGTCTTGACAAACAAAAGTGGAATGTATTTGAAACCAGTTTTGATTGTGGATTAATTCCGTGCTATACGTTTAATCACTTGGATTGGTCACGTCTGGTGTGGGTTGTGTTTCAGTACCTCGGTGGTGTGGGTTGGTTCTCGATCTGACGACATTAGAATAACCCTTATATTAGTAAGACCATTTGTGCGAAGGCAATCGACATGGATATTTATCCTCCAAAAACATGTTTATGTAACGAGATATCACTTTTGGGGGTGTTAACATCTTTACCGTTAGACAGTGCTGTAGAATTCTGTCAAAGATTGTTGGTAGTCGACGGAGAGGCAGTTGACCCGAGTTCTAGTGTTGAATTTCAGGGACCAAATTTCTTAAGTGGGGGAAGATGTAGGGACCTGGTCCCTTTTAATTTTGAAGATTTATCTAAAACTTGTTTTGAGACCTCGAGCGGTGAGGAGCCCGCTCGAGCAGAAAGGTGGTAGAGAGTCCGCAAAAGTGGGGACCGCTCGAGCGGTGTTGGCGAATAACTTATAAGTGCAGGTCTTAACATTTTATTTTCATTTTTCTCTCCACTCGAGTGGACAGGTGGAAGAGAGTTCGCATAAGTGGGGATCGCTCGAGCAGTGTTAGCGAATAGCTTATAAGTGCGGGTCTTAACATTTTATTTTCATTTTTTTCTCTCCTCTCTCTCTCTCTCTCTCTAAAACAAGAACATGTGACCTAGGGTTAGGTCTTGAAGATCCATGGAACCTTCCTTGTCCTATTGGGGTAGATTTCTTACCGTTCTTTCGAGTGAGCAACCGTTTGAGAGTGTGGATGTGCGTTGGGAGTTGCTCCATAGTCGCGCGATTGTGGTTTTATGGGTTTGGAGCTTGATAGAGGCTCAATTCATGTTGATGGAACGTTCTAAAGGTAGGATCTAAGATTAATCTTGATCAATGTATGTATATAAATTGTATTTTCATTGGATTTGCTTAAAAACATGAAAAACTTATGTTTTTGAAACCCTAGATAGGCGAGAAATGTTTTAGCATGTTATTTATGGGCTTTAAGCATGATTTGGGTGAAATTTATCATGTGATTTTTGTTAGAGATGATATGATTTGAAAAAGGAAAAACTAGGGTTTAGTTTGGGCTAAATTGGGTTTTTTGGGTTGGAGAATCGGATGCCGAAATTGATTGAGTGTTTGGATAAATTAAGGTTATGTTATCCTAGTTGCTTATAAATTTTATAAACTTGCAAAGATGTATGAAAACGGTGGACGATGGGTTGGGAATTTTGTGTAATTCCGATGAATTATTGAATATAAACCATATAAGATGTTAATTTAGGGGTTTAACCTGTGTTATTCAAATAAATGAATCATGAGAACGTTTAATAGGATCAAGCATAAAAAATTACATGATGATTAATTGGGGTTTGGATTAATTAAACTCGAATGTAAAGTGAATGAGAACCAAAGTGTGTGTTTAATCGCTTAACCCTAAGTGTGTTGGGTATTGATGAGAGGAACCATGCTTGGGTTGAATTCGCGTTGATTTTAATACAAATGATCTAATTAAGGTACTGTATGATTTGATTGGATAATTAAGTTTGGGCATGAGTTGCTCCTCGGTGAAAGACTAAAAACTTATGCAATGTAAGGTAAGCCATTCATTCGGGTTAATCCCCATAAAAGCGTGCTCTTGGGCGGCCGACCCATCGATGTTTCTGAAAAAAATTAAAAATGTGTGCTCTCTGTGTCGGGATATACAATATGTATTTATTCATTGGGCCTCGCGTAGCCCTGTTGTGATAACTACACCAGGGCTCTAGGCGTCGTCCGGGTTTTAGTGCTTAATTAAATCAATAATTGGTTTGGGTTTGAAAAACTTTAGTTAATGGTTGAGAGTAATTGAAAGTATGAGAAACGTGAATGGAATTGAGTTTACAAAACCTTAATTGAATGATTAGAAATTGTGGTAAATGTGGAAGGTAATTGGGAATGTGAAACATCCAACGGTTTGAAAATAATAAGAAAGTGAAATGGATAAAACTATGATGTTGTGTTTAAATGGAATTGGTTCGATTATAAAAATCAGGTTATGTGAATGAAGCTTTGTTTGAAAATGAACGTAGTTTTTGGATAAAACTATGTGGTGCATCTCACATAGTCATCCTCGCATGTCATGCATTCTTTTATTATCAGGTTATGTGAATGAAGCTTTGTTTGAAAATGAACGTAGTTTTTGGATAAAACTATGTGGTGCATCTCACATAGTCATCCTCGCATGTCATGCATTCTTTTATCTTTAGTCTATTTTTTACGAGTCTCGGCTCATGTTGTTCAAACACATTTCATGTGAGAAAGAGGAGCATGTGATCAAATGAGAAGAACGGTTGTGGTGGCCCCTTGGGTTTTTTTTTTCTTTTTGTTAGAGTTGGTTATTGTTATTGTAATTAATTTGTTATTATCGAGAATTGTATTTGGGGTTGGTGGATTCGTTTGTAAGGCCCTAAGGCCATAGATTCATGGCTTGTATACATGTGAGATCGTTGGGTTCTTATTCGGGTTGATTTCTCATTTTTCGTATGACATTCTTTAGTCTAAAATAGAGGTTTTCAAGTTTTGAGAAGTTAGAGATTGTTTTAATGTTAAATGTACGTTTTTAACTCTAAGTTTTTGGCTTATGAAAATTATGTTTAAAGTATAAGAGATTTTGATGTTTTTCCAACGCTTAGAAAATTTTTAAGATTTTGGAGCAGTTTGCTCTCGGGCACCTCACCGCTCGAGTAGTGGGGAGTCTGGTCGAGCGAACTCCGCTGGGTGGCAATTTTTGAGTATTTGTTTGAAAGGGAGATTTATTGGTTTTCTCTTGAGAATCTTTTCGCTATAAAATGTCATATTTTGGAGGCTTGTTTACGGTTTAAAATGGATCTCGTTTACTTCGATGTTGATGGGGGAAAAAGAAACATTTTTGGTTAATCTTTTGATTTAACTTCTTGATGAAAACTCAAACTTGGGTTTTGTTACCCTTTTATCGTGGGGTTTTATTATTTAGAAATTGGAGCGTCACACAAATATTGATTTGTCGCATGTCATGCGTCTTGAGTAGGCACTATCAAGATATCACATCTCTTCATTGAATGAGGACTTGAAACATACCTGCAAAGAGTATCAAGGTTTCAATTTTGGTACCCAAACTTTCTTGGGTCCTTTGGTGTTAGTTCCATGTGGGTGTATTCCCTTTGGAACCCAAACCCTCTTAACAGATAAATCAAAAGATTTTCTACATGGACAATGTGTGATAATGTGTCCATACTCATAACAATAAAAGCAAGTTGCATTGAAGTGATTTGAGGATGCTTTAAAAAAGATATTGGTCAAAAACTTTTGTTTCTTCTTTAGTTGGTATCCAATCTCAACTTTGTCAAAAACACAATTTTGCATTCAAAGAAGTTTATCCAAATTTTCTTTCTCAAGTGTAAACTTATACACTATTTTTGTAAGATCATCAACTTTTTCTTTTAAAACTTGGTTTTCATCTTTCAAAGACAAAATCTGTTTTGATAGCAAAAGTTTTTCATCTTTTAAAGTCTCAATTTCACAAGATAAGAAAAGAACTAACTTTTTAATAATTGAATTCTTAGCACCTATTTTTCTTAATTCATTATGCAAATCTTCAAATGCAATTTGTAATTCTTCTAAAGAGAAAGGGTAATTTGTTAGCTCATCATGTTCTTTGGCCATGAGATAAAGGTTAGCAACTTCACTTTCTTCTTTTTCATCCTGAAGCTACTATCATCATTTTCACCCCATGTCGCCAATATTGTCTTCTTGAATCCTTTCTTGAAGTGTTTCTTCAGTTGAGGATACTCGGCTTTCACATGTCTGGGCTTCTTGCATTCGTAGCATATAATCTCTTCTTTTTTGTGATTATTCTTGAACTTGCTAGTTTCACCCTTAAACTTGTTGAGCTCTCCTTTGTGCCCATCATTCTTGAAAAATTTCCTTCCTCCTTATTTCTTATTTTTGAAATTTTTTTTAAACTTACTTGTGATGAGAGCCATGTCTTCATTTTTTTTACTAGAGGAGTCTTCATCAGATTCTTCATTAAGGGTGGATGATTTGAATGCTATGCCCTTCTTCTTTTTTGTTGTCATCTTCATCATCTATCTTGATGTTTATCTTATGAGTCATGAGAGATCCAAGGAGCTCCTCTAAGCTAAGTATATTGAGATCTTTAGCTTCTTGAATGGTGGTTACTTTTACTTCACAACTTTTAGGCATATATCTAAGGATCTTTCTCACAATTTCTGCATTAGAGTAGATCTTTCCCAGAGATTTTGATCCATTTACAATGTCAGTAAATCTAGTAAACATTTCAAAAATAATTTTGTCATGCTTCTTCTTAAACAATTCAAAGTTATGAACTAGCATGCTTATCTTAGATTCTTTGATTTGGTTGGTTCCCTCATATATAACCTCAAGTCTATCCCCAATTTTCTTGGCGATGTCACAGGTTAAGATCCTATTGAACTCGTTTGGGTTAAGAGAACAATACAAGAGATTCATAACTTTGTCATTCTTTTGAATCTCCCTTATGCCACCTTCGATCCATTCACTTTTAGGTTTAGGGAGGATTGCCCCTTCTACAGTTTTGGTAGGTGATTTTGGTCCATTCATGATTACTCTCCATAGGTCATAGTCTACGGTTTGAATGTAGATTTTCATTCTAACCTTGCAATAATTATAATTTGTTCTATTGAACAAAGGGGGTCTATTGGTGGACTGACCTTCAGATTGAATTGGGCCGATGCTAGTAGTTGTCATGGAAAATCTTAGATGGTTAAGTAAAAAACAAGAGCCCAAGCTCTAATACCAATTGTTAGTTCTAGGCAACCCAAGAGGGGGTGAATTGGATTTTAAAAACAATAATGATAATTTTACAAACATTTTTTAAAACTTTTTAATTTAACAAATAAATATAGCAATTATATCAAGAACTAAAGAAATAAGAAAATTAAAGAGGTAAATGAGAGAGAAAATGAATCGGACACTAAGATTTATAGTGGTTCGACTTCTTCCAAACCTATGCTCACTCCTCAAGACTCCATTTGAGAATTTTCACTAAGATAGAATGTTTCACTGGCGCATTCAAATCATTTTATAGCCTCAAGATGATCCTATAAAAATAATTTCTATTTTCTTCTAATCACTTTTGAGCTCTTTTTTGAAGAGTATCACTCACTCACTCAAATAATCAAGGGTTATTTGAAAATACAATAAATGTAGTATTCAATGAGATACTCACTCACACTCTTTACAAATGATTGAAAATAAATAGATACAAAGAGGTGAGTTTCAGCTGGAAGAGTTAATGAGTAATAAATGAAAACTTGAAGATTTGATCTCTTGATTCAAGCTATAGAATAGTAGATTTAAAGCTCTGGTTGTTTAAAACTCTGAGAAGTAACTTCTTATATAGTCTTTTGAGGATTAATGACCGTTAGTGGTAGGCAGGAGTATTAATGAGCCAAAATCCATCCATTAAACCAGGCGCTAGATTTGAATTTCTGTCGTAGGTGTCGACTCAATTCTATTTTGGGTCGACACAAATCGTTTAAGGCTTGGTTTTTTAAGTGAATGGGCCGACTCATATCTTCACTGGTATCGACATAAATTTTTACATCCTTCTTACCCACACAGCGATGTCGACTCAAAATCATTGGTGTCGACTCAATTCATATTTCATCTTTTCAAGAGAACCTTTTAGAGTCGACTCATGTTATATATCTTTGGTGTCGACTCCTTTTGTCTGGGAGGCTACTGAAATTATATGGTCGACTTATTTTTCATTTTGTGTCGACTCACAAAATTATAGGAGGCCTCGGCTATTTTGTGTCAACTCATCTTTGTTTTGGTGTCGACTCAAAATATTAGCAAGAAGTCTCGGTTGTTTTGTGTCGACTCATTTTGGTTTTGGTGTCGACTCAACATACCCAAATACTTGAGTCCTGAAGGGTTGGTGTCGACTCAAAATCTATTTGTGTTGGCTCATCTAATTGAAGTTAGTCTTAGTTCTTTTGGGTTGACTCAAAAGTATTTTGGTGTCGACTCTGTAATAACCCGAACTCAAGATACGAATAAAAAAGAAAAAATATCTCAAAAGAAACGAAATCTCGAACCTAAGTTCGGTAAGAGAAACCGGCCCGACCGTTTAATCTTTTCGAGCCCGAGACCCGAAAAAGAGGAGTAACCACACAAGCATATATTAAAACCCTAATGTTGAGGATAAGAATTCAAAGTTATAAGTTCAAGTCGTTTAAGACAAGAGTTACGCTCGAAAAGTCAAGAAACGAACCAATGTGAAAATACCTGAATTTTTTTCTATAATTAAATAAAAAAAATTATTTTGATATATATATATATATATACATACAAGTGGCCAACAACCTAGGAGTTTGTGCCAAAATTGGCTGCCAAGTTTTCTAAACCTAGGTTAGTGAAAAGTAACCTAAGTTAACTAAACCTAACCTAGAGTTAACCAAGCTTCT
>JAOTRH010121671.1:0-14748 GCA_034768845.1 Heliamphora exappendiculata
TCTTTAATGAACCAAACGTTTTTTTGGCACTTACGCTTAGGTCATATTAATCTAAAAAGGATAAACAGACTGGTAGCCGATGGACCTTTAAGTTTATTGAAAGTGAGGCATTTTCAGTTTGTGAATCTTACTTAGAGGCCAAGATGATCAAGAGGCCTTTTTCGGCCAGAGACTATAGAGCTAAAGAACCGTTGGAGCTGGTTCATTCTGATGTGTGTGGTCCTATGACAATCCGGGTTAGAGGTGACTTTGAGTATTTTGTCAATTTCATTGATGACTACTCAAGGTATGGATATATTTACCTGATGCACCGTAAGTCTGAATACTTTAAAAAATTTAAAAAATTCAAGACGGAGGGGATTACATCCCAATTGACTGCACCTGGCATTTCGCAGCAGAATGGTGTAATAAAAAAAAATAAGACTCTTATAGAGATGGTAAGTCCATCATAAGTTATTCAGGTTTACCCGATTCGTTTTGGGAACTCGCTTTAGAGACAGCGGCTTACATTTTGAACTTGGTATCTTTTAAGTCAATACCTTCTACTTCCATAGAATTGTGGACCGGGCGCAAGTCTAGTTTAAAACACATTCGAATTTTGAGGTGTCCAGCACTTGTGCTGAAAGGAAACACGGGTAAGTTGGAACCGAGGACAAAAGTCTATTTCTTTGTAGAGTATCCCAAGGGAACGAAGGGTGATCTATTTTATAATCCTAAGAATCAGAAGGTCATTGTTAGCACCAATGCCAGACTTTTGGAAGAGGATTATATTATGGACCACAAACCGAATAGCCAAATTATTCTGGAAAAACTAAGAGAAAATACCAGTAGAACAGAAAAGAAATCACAAGTCACTAATATTCTATTACCTCATCGTAATGGGAGGATTATCAGGACAGGTAAAAATCAAGAATAGGGTGCTGATGCACAAGATTTAGATTCTGCACAGCATGTTACTGCTAGTACACAGACACAGGTAGTGTCTCGTCGTAGTGAGAGGGTTGTTCATCATCCTGATCGGTATATGTTCTTAGGAGAGTCGTTTGACAAGATCCTGGTAGAACTGGATACTGAGCCCCGTAACTACAATGAAGCACTACACGACAAAAATGTAAATTTTTGGCAAAGGGCTATGAATTCAGAGATGAAATCTATGTATTCCAATCAGGTCTGAAAACTTGTAGAACCACCCGAAGAGATAAAACCCATTTGATGCAAGTGGATCTACAAGAAAAAGAGAGGAACATACGGGAAGGTTGAAACTTTCAAAGCTAAGCTTGTTGCTAAAGGGTTCACTCAAAAAGAAGGAATCGACTATGAGAAAACTTTTTCGCCGGTAGCTATGCTTAAATCTATCTGGATTCTCTAATCCATTGCTGCAAATTTCGATTATGAAATCTGGCAAATGGATGTTAAGACAGCTTTTCTTAACGAAAGTCTTGACGAGTGTATCTATATGATACAACCAGACGGATTCATTGCAAAGGGCCAGGAGCACATGTTGTGCAAGCTAAAGAGATATATTTATGGACTTAAGCAGGTATCAAGGTCTTGGAACACTCGGTTTGATTAAGCTATAAAGTCTTATGATTTTGATCAATGTCCGGATGAGTCCTGTGTGTACAAGAAGCGTGACGGAAGTGTGACGGAAGCGTGGTAATCTTTCTAGTATTTTATGTAGATGATATCTTGCTCATCGAAAATGATGTGGCGGGCATTATCTACGGTTAAAGTATGGTTGTCTGGGCAGTTCGATATGAAAAACTTGGGAGAAGCCAATCACATCCTTGAGATCAAGTTTGTGCGAAATCGAAAACAAAGGATGTTGGGCTTATCACAAGCAAAGTATATCGATGATATCCTTACTCGTTTTAGCATACAGGATACCAAGAAATGTTTCTCCCTTTTAGGCATGGAATCACTATATTCAAGGATTAATATCCTAAGACACCTGATGAGATATAGAAGATGAAGGCGATTCCTTATGCTTCGGCAATAGGAAGCCTCATGTATGCTATGCTTTTCACTAGACCCAACATCTGTTTTGTCGTTGGTATGGTTAGCAGATATCAGTCTAATCCAGAGCAAGAGCATTGGAAAGTAGTAAAGAATATAATCAAGTACCTGAAAAGAACTAAGGATTATATGTTGGTTTACCAAGCAGACAGTCTAGTACCTTTGGGGTACACAGACTCAGATTTCCAGTCTGACAGGGATTCTCATAAGTTAACCTCAGGATATGTATTTACCCTAGGAGGTGGAGCTATAAGTTGGAGGAGTATCAAGCAGTCCTACATTGCTGATTCCACCATAGAGGCCAAGTATGTGGCAGCTTCTAAAGCAGCCAAGGAGGCTATTTTGCTCAAGAACGTCCTGTTGGATCTAGAGGTGGTACCTTCAGTTCAGTCAGCTATTACATTTTATTGTGACAATAGTGGAGCGGTTGAAAATTCGAAGGAGCCAAGGGTCCATAAGAAATGTAAGCACATTGAGCATAAGTATCACATGATACGAGAAATTGTATAGAGATGTGATGTTTCTGTAACCAAAATTGCATCAGAAGACAACCTTGCAGATCCTTTTACAAAGAATTTACTAGCTAAGACTTTTGATACTCATGTAGAGGACACATGAGTCAGATGTATGGCAACATGATTTTGAGTATAAGTGGGAGATTGTTAGGGTTGGTATACTGAAAATCATGTTTTTAGTATTTAATTTTATTTTAATAAAATTAATTTTTTATTTTATGATAATCTTTATGAGTAATGTATGTGTATGATTTCTTTAATGTTATATATAGATGTCCGATATTCTGTATAGTATTTAATCTGGTGTGTATAATACGGCTTACACACAAAAGATCATATTTTAGGTTCTTGCATAATATAAGTTTTATATTCACAGTTTAGATGGAAATGGACATACCATCGGTACGACTGTAGTACAAAATTTTAGTAGGCTTGTCTTGGTTACGGAGAACAGATAATAGCGTCGTCTATTGTTTCGACTCTCTGTACTAGTATACTTTGTGTGTATTGAATGGGACATTTGGGGTAATTAATTTTATACTAATTATATAAATTAATTCACACCGCAAGGTTATTATGAATAGTACTTATCCTCATAATCCTGAAATAATTATTGATTTGCATATATTTAATATTCATTGTTTTGATTTATTAGAGGGTGCGATCTTATATGGGTTTATATTGCCGGTGAGTTGGATAATGGTATTATTTATATGGAAAATATTAATTATTGACGGAATCCACGTTCGAAAAGATCAGGATTGACGATACCCCCATAAGAAATCTTATAAGTTTTGACCGGGCCAAACCTTATAGGTGGATTTGATTATCCGGTGGTTAAATAAGTTAAGCGGAAGGATTTAAGGAGTATCAAGATGTCGATTAAATTAAATTGTCAGTAATTAAATTTAATTGGCGGGTATCGAGAATTTTAACGTGAGAAAAAATGGTAAGCATTTAATAACAGGAGCTCAATGCAAGATGGTCTTGAGATTATGGGTCAGAGTGCAATTATAGTTTTTTAGTGCTGTGAATTATAATTCAGTGTTTCATAAAAATTATAGAAATCGCTGCTTGTTTTTTAGAATTGCAAATACCGCTATGAGGTTTGCTTAATTGTAGAAACTGCTGATACGTGTCTGTGTTCCACTGGAAGTCTTATTCATAATTACTCCCCAGATCCCTACTTAGCCATATAAATATGCGGGTAGGCTGAACCAGTTTCATAACTTGTCTTCTATGAGTAAAGCTGTCAAGGTTTTGCCGATACGAGTTCTCGGAGGAATATAGCTCACACTATATTCTGGAATCGCATAAGGGAATATAGTAGAAGATCTGACAGAAACTTCAACTCGGATTCAAATCGTAGTTGAAGATTTGACCAGTAAAAAGGTATTTTTTTAAATTAACTTTGGGTGCACGAATTTTATTTTGATCGTTCGTGATTAAAAGTTTTATCTGGACCCCATTTTGACGTTTGCCCGTCCAATTAATTTTTTACCGAAAATTATTTGTAAAAATAATAATCTTAGCAGTCTTGCCTCCAACATGTCGGGGATCCTAATCCCAAGGTAGCCACAGAATGCCTGGAATTGGTAACCAGGATTCTAGATACCCTTCAGATAGTGGAGGATGATTTGAGAGTTGCGTTCGTTACATTCCATCTGAAAGAGGGTTCCCATGAATGGTAGAAGTTTGCCATAACTACAATGGGAGGCATTAGGGCTGCTTTTACAAAGGTATTTCTGGAGAAGTACTTTCTTGAGTCCTCGAGAGATCGTTACTGGGAGGAGTTCCTTTCCCTTACTAAGGGGGCGATGACGGTGGTTCAGTATGAGGCCGAGTTTACCAGCTTGTCTCGGTTCGCATATGAGATTGTGGCTACAGATGAGTTGGGTACAAAGAGGTTCGAAGGGGGTTTAAGGCTCGTGATCCGAGATAGAGTGGTGGCATTTAGGATGCGCATCTTTACAAAGTTGGTGAAAATAACCATTACCGTGGAAGATACCATGAATGAGACACACAAGGTTAGAGAGAGTAGGAGTCATCATGTAACTACCCGGTACGGACCCTAATTGTAACAACCCGATTTATAACGACCCGTGTAGCGATCCAGCCCAGACTCTAGTATTAGCGACGGTTAACTGACAAGGTCTTAGGTCGCTAGAAGGATGGAAACCCTAACTCAACCCAAAAATCCTAATTTGATCCGAAAATCTTAAAGAATATCAAATACTCAGAGGAAAAATACTAATACTCAGAGAAGACTCCTAACATAATAAATTAAGTAAATAACATGAAATATAGGATTAAAAATAAAAATTTCTTATAATTATGGTAAAATGATCATTTTACCCATAGTACAGCAAAAAGTCTTAAAAGTTTAAATTTTAACACAAGGACACCCTAAATCAAATATTTAAATACAATTAAGTAGCAAAAGACAAAATAACATAAAAATGACAAAAATGCCCTTAGTAGCCGGCCGCATTGGAGTTTGTGCCCAAAAAGTAACTTTTCGTAATTTTTAAGCTCGAAAATGAGAAACATTTGTATAAATTAAGCATTATTATGATTCAAGACTTTTTATACAAGTAATATACATAATAATATAATAATATAGGTTAACAAAAGCAAACAAATTATTATTTAAAGTATCTACACAATAAATAAGTTAAAAAGTCAATTCTTGTCAAATTAGCTTAAATTGACTTAAAAGCCTACACCTATTTAATTAATTACTACAAAAATTATGATAATTTATGAGAAGACTAAAATAATAATAAACACATTAATATAATAGGTTTTAGTATGTTAAGATATCAAAAAGATACATAAAATTAATATTTTATACACTTTCTTACACAAAATGGTACTAAAATGCAATTTAAGTTCCAAAATTAATGCAAAGTCTGAATTTTTCTTCCCCAAACTGACCTAGCCAACTTCCCTTGCTGCCAAATCTGAAAATAATTTTCTCAAATATCACCCACCATGCCATGCCACCAATTAGAAATGAAGAAGTTAAAAATTTGCTTGCACTTTGATCATTACTCCCACAAACTCTTTCTCTTATATAAACTAAGACCATACACCCCACTCCCCTCCCTCATATTCGGCCACACTAGATTGGGAAAGACCAGAAATTTTAGAGCTTTGAGTGTTCTTCAAGTGTGGAGAGAAAGAGGAGAGAAGAAGGAAAAAGAAGAAGCTTGGAAGGATCAAGGAACGAGCAACAAAGCTAAGTCTCACCATTCTTCAACCTTTAGAGTATTAAAACAAGTAAGTAAATCCCTCAAATCTTCTGTCATTCTCTCATAAAATAACCTTCAATCCATCTCTACAATCAGCCCTAAGAATAAGAAACAAGATTCACTCAAAAAGGCGTCGTATGAGTAGACTAGGGACTGTTCGTGTAAGATCAAGTGTTGCATGTGCTTGCATGTGAGTGTTTTTGAGTTTTATGGCTTGAATAGGTTCTATAACTTTGGTTTGTATGAATATATGACATTCATGTAAAGAAAAATACATTAAAATTAAACATAACATGAGCTAAGTTAAAGAAACCCTAGATAACCTGATTTTTTGGGCATACTAACTTTCTACCTCAAACTTTAAACTACCATAACTAATTGTAGAAAAATGATCTAAATTTTATTTTTATGTCCAGACATAGATTTTTACTTTCTCTTTCATATAAAATTGGTTTGAAGTGATTTCATTGGGTAGAACTCCAGATATACCATTTTTACGAAAGAGTGTTAGATTTCAACCACTCTGAATTACAGACCTAAAAACCCTAAGTTTGAGTGAGAACCGAGCTTGGTTCCAAACATAAAACTTGTATAGGACATGTTTATCTTACTATCCACCAAAATTAAACCAAGAATATGAAGTTTTGATAGGTCAAAACCTTTCCTAAAGTCACTATTGTGATTTAGTGATTAATAGAGCTCTCTATCATACAATTTTGAGAGACCAAAACCCTAAGTTTTTAATCGCCAAATCCAAAAATAGTTTTCATGACAAATGTATCTAACATATTAAAATAAATACTGAGCAAAAATCAGCCCAAAATACACTCGGATGGTACCCCAAAGGTCTTGAGTATTCTCTGTTGAGAACTGGTTCTGCAAACCCTTTTTAGGCTGACTGAACCCATTTTATAAATTTTCCAAAATCACCAACTTGTTCCAAACAACTAGCCCTAGAATAAAACATGAAACTTGTAGAGAACACCTTTAAATAAAACCTCCCCAAAATGCAGACCCATAACCCTTGAATTGATGCCCAAAAAATGAGGCCAACAGAGGCCCAAATTCTGCATTTTTCTGTGTAAAGTGCTGAATGGTTCACTTAATTAAAATAAATGACCTTTTTGCTCTAGGATATGACCTTAGTGTTAAGCATGAAAGTTGTAGAAACTATTTTTATCTAATTGGTGTTCAAAATTCAAAAATTAAATCCATATCTAGGTACCTCAAAACACTGTCGTAACTTTAAATTTGACGATTAAACATTTACCTAAATTTGGCTAAGTGTGTGAGTGGCGTGTTACTTTATGAAACTTGAACATATTGACTTTAAATGATTTATGTGAGTGATTAGTGCATGAAATTAACAATTTGATGATTGGAAATCATGCTGATAGGTTGGAACCATATCACATGAATTGTAGATTATGTTTCGTATATTTGTACTTTATGCTTTAGTGAGTTGTACCTTATGTTCTACCATAATGTTATGCTATTATCAATTGTACATTACAAGCATATTGCACATCATGAGCATTTCTACATTTTCATCTTGGCTTATCGGAGTCCTTTCTGTATCTATCGTGATGGGTTGGGTTACATTCAAATTATACTTTTCTCGGCTCCTAGTCTAGGGCGTCCCTGGTAGCCATTTTTGTAACTATTTTGGGATATATTCCCTATGAACACCTCGGGTGTGTCCCCGGTGTTCAAAAAGAAAGATTTGTTATTTATGAATATTGTTGGGTACCACGGGTTTGTCACTAGCACTCTAGTTTTGGTAATTTAGACTTTGGGTAGATACCAAGTGAGCATCCTAGTTTTAATGTGGGTAACATAAAGTCCCATCATGGAAATGACAATAAGTCCCTAAGGTGGCAATAACGTAAAGTTCCATCACAGCAATGACAATAAGTCCCTGAGGTGGCTATAACATAAAGTCCATCCTGGCATTGACAATAAGTCGTTGAAGCGACAATGATAATAAGTCCATACAAGCAATAGAAATAAGTCATAAAGTGAAACTCTTATTTTTATTTCTGGATACAAGTTGGGTTGGGCACTTGCATCGCATTCATTTACATGACGCACCTATATACTTGTTCTTATATATGCTTGCTTAGCCGTATTTATCAAATTTGTCTGTCTCCTTGGCCTTAAGTTGTATTGGGTGTTATACGATATGCATTGTAAGATATTTGTTATGAGTTTGTTAGAAGGTTTAGGGAATTTTCTTCTGGGCTTTGGCTCATAGTATTCGTGCCACAGGTGAGTGTGATGAGTTCTTTAAGAAAGTCGCCCCCGAAGAAGAAGACGAAATTGAAGAACAGAGTGAGTGGTAGGAGCCAACGAACCTCGACAATTCTTGCTAAAGAATTGAGTTTTTACCTTTCGTTCTTCTTGTTCAGTTTCCACGGGCATATTGTAATTTTTTGTTAAATTCTCTAGTGAAGCTGTAATCGTTATGTACTTATAAACAGTTTAGAACTCTTATTGATGTAATATATATGATATGTAAATATGAATGAATGATTAGAATATTCACCTTACCTATACTTATGTATGTCCTGACGTGCCCGGAGGACGGGCACACAGTAGGACGGGGGAGGTGCATAGTTTCAGGGGCGTAGGACCAAGAGCCAAAGGTTGTCTAGTCGAGGATCTCATCCTGCAGGATCGTATCAGCAGCAGTTTTCTGCACTTGCACCTTCAATGGCTTCAACGAGAAGGCCAGAGCAGAGAGAGCTCATTTTTTATCGATGCAAACAGGCAGGGCATCGTGCATCAGAGTGCCCACAAAGGAGGCAGTTTCAGAGTTCAACGCCTGTTCAATCACAGCAGAGAGAGCCACTAGTTTGTTATGGATGTGGCCAGTTAGGACACATTGTAGGAACTGTCGTCGAGGAGGGAGTATACAGAGTACGGTAAGAGCACCAGTTGTTTCGCCCACGCAGGGATGGCAGATTTATTAGCAGCCTGTGGCACATATGTCTAGGATTACAGACGGGGCTACCTCAGTACAGTCAGCGAGGAAGGCGACAGTACAGGGCTACGGTGGACAAACTAGAGCACCATAGGGCAGAGTATACGCCTTTCCTTATCCCAGTCTTCTAGAGCACCGGTCGTGCCTGAGGCTGCAGCTACTACAACAGTGATCAGAGGTACTCTCTTATTATATAGATCATGAGCCAATGTTCTTATTGACACGGGAGCATCGCATTCCTTTATTTCCTCTGCTTTTGCATCTGCATTGGGGTTAGAGACAGACTCGTTAGGTAGTATGTTGAGTGTAGAGACCCCTGTCTGTGGGAATGCAATGTTGGGTCGGGTTTATAGATCCTGTGAGTTGGAGGTCTCCGGTCGCTATTTAGAGTTCGATTTCATCATTCTGGACATGACCATGTTTGATGTCATCCTAGGGATGGACTGGCTAACCACCTATCGTGCCTTTATCGATTGCGATCAATGAAGGGTATCGATTTGCACACCTGAGGGTGATTGCTTTTGTTTCATGAGCGATCGGGATGAGGGTTTGGTGTCCATGCCCAGTGTTGTCCAGAATCGAGGGAATCTGGGGTTCTTCTTTTCTGCTCTCATGTTGGATGAGGCGGTTGGGGTTCGAGGGGAGTTTCTCCAGTGGTTTGTGACTATCCAGATGTCTTCCTTGTCGATCTGTTTGAGTTGCCACCAAGTCGTGAGGTAGAGTTTTCTATCAACCTTGTTTTGGGAACGACTTCTATTTCAATGCCATCTTACCATTTTTCACCGGCTGAGTTGCGAGAACTCAAGGTACAGCTTTAGGAGTTGCTTGATAAGGGGTTTATATGTCCGAGTACATCGCCGTGGGGAGCTTCATCTCTGTTTGTGAAAAAGAAGAATGGATCCTTGAGGTTGTGTATTGACTATAGAAAGTTGAATCAAGTGACGATGAAGAACAAGTATCCTATGTCGAGGATTGACAACTTATTTGATCAGCTAAAGGGTTTGAGTTGCTTTTCAAAGATCGATTTGAGATCAGGATATCATGAGTTGAGGATTAGAGATGAGAACATAGCGAAGATCGCCTTTCAGACTCGTTATGGTCACTATGAGTTTTTAGTTATGTCGTTTGGTTTGATGAATGCTCCTGCGACATTCATGGATTTGATGAACTGTATCTTTCATCGGTATCTAGACAGTTTTGTGGTTGTGTTCGTGGATAATATTCTTATCTATTCACCCATGAGGGAGAGGCATAAAGAACACCTGCGTATTGTTCTACAGATATTGAGAGAGTATCGTCTGTAGGCAAAGTTTGAGAAATGTGAGTTTTGGATGTTC
Organism: Heliamphora exappendiculata; assembly: GCA_034768845.1. Taxonomy (NCBI): domain Eukaryota; kingdom Viridiplantae; phylum Streptophyta; class Magnoliopsida; order Ericales; family Sarraceniaceae; genus Heliamphora; species Heliamphora exappendiculata. Next base: position 10,106 of record JAOTRH010121671.1, read on the forward strand.
GAGGTGAGATTTCTTGGACATGTCGTATCGAAAGATGGAGTATCAGTGGATTCTTCGAAGACTGAGGCAGTGATGAACTGGGAACGACCGAAGAATGTATTTGAGATCTGTAGCTTTTTGGGTCTAGCAGGCTACTACCGGCTATTTGTGAAAAACTTTTCTAAAAATGCCATGCCGATGATGCGTCGTATGCAGAAGGGAGTCATGTTTGTTTGGAGTGAGCCTTGTGAGTTGGCATTCCAAGAGTTGAAGAAAAGGCTGACTAGTGCACCAGTGTTGGTTATTCCATAATGAGGTTTGGGTTACACTCTGTATTGTGAAGCGTCGTATGACGGTTTGGGTTGTGTTCTGATGTAGGAGGGTAAGGTTGTGGCTTACAGATCTTGGTAGTTGAAGGTTCATGAGAAATATTATCTGACACATGATTTGGAGTTGGCAGCCGTGGTCTTTGCCTTGAAGGCATAGCAGTACTATCTTTATGGTGAGCATTTTGAGATTTTCTTCGATCACAAGAGTTTGAAATACTTATTTTTGCAGAAAAATCTGAATCTAAGCCAACGACGGTGGATGGAGTTTTTAGAAGATTATGACTTTGAACTGCAGTACCATCCAGGGAAGGCCAATGTTGTGGCTGACGCTCTTAGTAGGAGATCTCATAGTTCATTAGATTCTATGGCTATACGAGAATGGAGCATTCTTAGAGTGGTTGATGAATTTGATCTATGTCTTGGGGAGATAGGGAGGGGTGCGGCTTTATTTGCAGCAGTTTCACGGCCTATGTTGATTGCTTGTATGCTAAAGGTTCAGCAGACAGATCAGGAGGCTCATATGATATGGGATTGTGTTGCTACTGAAAAGGATACCACGCGATGGGTTGTGAGTCTGAATCAGAGCTTAAGATTGGCAGGGAGATTGTTTGTACCAGAGTCTTGCCATGCCGATGTGCTACATGATTTTCATCATTCTCGCCTTGCAGTGCATCCAGGAAGCACTAAAATGTATCATGACTTGCGCCATCAGTTTTGGTGGAAGGAAATGAAGAGAGATGTGATTCAGTTTGTTTCTAGGTGCCTTACCTGTTAGCTGGTAAAGGCGGGGCATCAGAGACCGGCAGGGTTGTTGTAGCCGTTGCCAATATCAGAATGGAAATGGGAGAACATCACAATGGACTTTGTATCGAGACTTCCTAGATCACCTAAGGGACACAACGCTGTTTGGGTTGTAGTCAATAGGCTGACAAAGTCTGCACACTTTCTTCCCATTAGCGTGAAGGATTCTGTGGACAAACTGGGTAGATTGTACGTCAGCAAGATAGTTCGGTTCCTCGAAGTACCTGTATCAATTGTTTCTTACTGAGACTCGCTCTTTACGTCGCGCTTGTGGCAGAGCCTTCATGTGGCTTTGGGGACGAGTTTGACGTTCAGCACTACTTTTCATCTATAGACAGATAGACAGTTTGAGCATACTATACAAATCTTGGAGGATATGTTGTGAGCTTGTGTGCTTGATTTTTGAGGTTCTTGGGAAGATCAGTTACCATTGGCAGAGTTTACCTATAACAATAGTTATCAGTCTAGTATCGGGATGGTACCTTTTGAGGCTTTATATGGCAGGCCGTGCAAGTCGCCGATGTGTTGGACAGATGTGAGAGAGACTGCAGTTTTGGGTCCAGACTTGGTGCGTGAGACGACAAAGAAGATTGCTATAATTCGTCAACGTTTAGTGACAGCTTAGAGTCATCAGAAGAGCTATGCTGATCAGAGGATAAGACCTTTGGAGTTTGAGGTGAGAGACCACGTGTTTTTGAAAGTCTCGCCATGCAGAGGTTTGATGAGGTTTGGCCGTAGCGGGAAGCTATCACCGTGTTTTATTGGGCTGTTTGAGATCCTTGAGAGGATTGGGGAGGTGGCATACTGTCTGGCTTTGCCACCACAGTTGGCATCTGTGCACAACGTGTTTCATATTTTCATGCTTCGGAAGTATGAGCCTGACCTGCCACATGTTCTGGATTGGGATGAGTTATAGGTAGATGAGGATATTGCTTATGAGGAGCGACCTGCGAAGATCCTGGACACGAAGAAGCAAGTGTTGAGAAGGAGGACCATTGCTTATGTCAAGGTCCTATGGCTTCATCACAGTATTGAGGAAGCGACATGGGAACTTAAGTCCGGAGTTTGGGCTAGAAATTCGAAGTTGTTTGCTTCGTGATCTTGTAGCAAATTTCAGGGATGAAATTCCTTAAGTGGGAAGAGTTGTGAGACCTGGTTCCTCTTCCTGTTTATCATGTTTGTTTGATGTGTTAGTTTTTGTTTCATCGCCTTAGAACAGCATATGTTATACGTGTTTTTTTACCATTAAATGCATGATAAGTCGTTTTTGTCCTTAAACGTGTTCAGTTGCGTTTGGTTGGACGAAAAATGTTCTCGTAGTTTCTTTTCGAGGTTGTCGGACTTGTGTATGTCAGTGGGTGTTGAAATGGCTAGTTTGGTTGATTTGTTGCGGGGTTGTGATATCTTTTTTTCTCGTTGGTGTTAGGGTTTCTTTTCTCCGTGACCCAATCAACTGAGGTGGGATTGTCAGTCGGCTGGATGGGTAGTGTGTTGGTTCAGTCGACTGAGTTGGGCAAGTCAGTCGACTGAACTACGTCTGTGGAGATTTTTAACTTTATAGTAGCCTTCGTCAGTCGACTGAAGGAGGAGGTTCAGTTGACTGAACTCCTATTTTGGTGTGGCCTATAAATATCTAGCCCTAGATATTTCTGAGATGTTTTCTTTTCTACACAAAAGCTCCACCTTCTCTCTAGCTTTTTGGGGAACTCAGGCTTGATTTTTGATGATCAGTTAGTAAATGCTTGCTTTCCATGCCGAGGGCTTTGCATCTATCCATACGAAATCTCGTTTCGACGAAGTTCGATTTTTGAGGTGTCAAGTTTTGACTCAACGAGGTAGGATCCTAGACTATCTTGTCGTTAAAGGGTATTACGTGCGATTGTAGGCTTTTCTACCATTTGAAAATGCTATAAATGTTGATTTTTATGTATAAACCATGTGTGTTTGGATAAAAAGCATGTTTTGCGCTTTTTCTTGGTTTATTACATGTTGTGGGCATGTGGATGCTTGTGATTTTCAAAAAGGAGGTTTGAAAACGAAGAGATTTTTGTAAGGTCTTGAAAATCGTATTTTGGAGGTTTGGAGCTAACCCTCGGGGTTGAGTCTCAGAATTTAAACGTTTTGGTTAAAATGGGGGAAACAAGTTTGAAATGTTGTTCGATCTCCATGGATAGTGGATGATGTAGCGGATGGTCATTGGATCTTTTTATACATGATTCATGTATAGTTTTAAATGTTTTCGTAGTCGAGCTACGTGTTGGTTTTTAATGATCCTATAGATGTGCCGTGATAGTGTGTGTGTGTGTGTGTGTGTATGTGGGCCTCCATTGCTCCTTGATGAAAGTCTGAAAACTTGTGCAATTAGGTACTTCGCTCATTCAGGTTAATCCCCGTAAAGAAGTGGTAGGTGCTTCGCTCCTTTGATTTAAGCCCGTAAATGAAGTGGTTGCCCCTGTGTGTGGTGTGCGTTGTTATGACTCCGTATATAACTTGTTATTACCTAGCGAGTCTCTACATGGCTTGGGTCTAGGGTAATGGGTCATGTCAATAGTTATTACCTTTGTCCCGGGTGTGACAAAGTCGGTACATAGGAATCATTGTCGGTTGTGTGAACCGAGTGGAAAATAACGCTTGTACTATTTGTCTTTAACTGTTAGACACTATTTTGCATTGTTTGAAATGCATGGTTTTAACGATGGAAAATCATTTTAAGGCTCATACAGTTGAGTCAATTTTATACTATGTGATTGCATATCCTGCTTTACTGCACCATAGTCTGTTTTTATTGGGCTTCGTCTTATGTTGTGGGATTTGTGAAAACCTTTTTCAGATGTAGGTGATCACAAGGGATGATCTAGAAGTGCCCGTGGTGGCAGAAAACGTCTGTGTAGCTTTCCTTTTTGTTATGTAATCACATACTTTTGCATGTTTTACCTGTTCCTAGAGGCGTGTTTTGTAAATTTTGAGGCGATATATTATGCATGCATGAATTAGAATGTATGTTGTTTTGAGAGAAGAACCATGGGAACTCTTTTTGATTCCAAATGATGTATATACATTTTGGTTAATTGATCTACAAATAAAACCTTATTTTCGTGGTTCGGTGGGCTTTTTATATGACCATGAATTTTGGGGCGTGACAACTTGGTATCAGAACTCTGGGTTCGAATATCTAAGAGCCGTGGGAAGAGGGTCCATCACCTTGTGAAGATGATTGCGTGTGCTTGATTGCATGTGTTTAAGTGTTAATTATTTTTATAACAAGAGCATGATAACTTGTTGAGCATGAGAATGCCGTGTATATGTGAGTATGGAGGTTGGGCCTTAAGATTGATTAGTCTTGCCTTGGTGCGTTTAGATTAACAAACTTGGAAGCCAAGTTAGAAATACGTTTGGCCGACACCGTGAGCCAAAACTCAGTAGAAACTAGAAAAACATGAAATAAAAGCTAAACATTCTAGCAGAGTAATATGTATGTTACGACTCGCCCGAGCCTCAAAAACAAGTTTTATGTGATCAAAGAGCGATACGAAA
>JAOTRH010121681.1:0-14747 GCA_034768845.1 Heliamphora exappendiculata
CTCCCTCTCCCCGCGCTTTTTCCGCCCCTGATTAGATGCAATTTTTTTTTTGTTCTCCTCAAGCTTAATTAATTTTTGATTAGGTGCTCCATAGTCACTTCAATTTCTCTTTAGTACTTGTGGAACTTGAATTTTTGATAATTAGATATGAAACTTGTTTGAACTTTAGTTGCTTTTTAGTTTGCTTATTTGCTTGCTATCATGATGTATTGATAGCCTTTTTCTGGAAGTAGTCACATCAGTAAGCATGGCTAATGTAGCTACGAATTATACGTGCATCTAGATACCACACGGTACTCAGGCCCCGTTTGGTAACGCTTATATTTTTTATTTTTTGTTTTCTGTTTTTGTTTTTAAATTTTTCGTAAATTGTAAACAAAAATATGTTTGATAATTATTTTTATTTTCAAAAAACTGTAAACAGTGTTCAAAATTTACAAAATTTTTATAAATAGAAAAAATGTGTTTTCACTTGTTTTGTAAACAAGTTTTGATTACATCTTTTTTTTTCACTACTTCCGATTACTACATTCGACTACCAACTCCGACCATCGCATCTGACCACCATATTCGGCCACCCTCTCTAAACATCGTTTCTTGTTACCATCTCCGATCACCACATACGGCCATCACCTTCGACCACCCGCTCTAACTACCGCCTCCGACCACCACTTTCGACCACTATTATTACCTCTTGTTATCTTCACCGAATAATACCTCCGACCACTACATCTGACTACTGCATTCATCCATAACCTTTAACTATCACTTTTTAAACATTTATGCACCAAATATGTTTTTGTTTTTTTTTATTTTATAAAAATAAACAAAAATATGTTTTTTGTTTTTTGTTTTTTGTAAATAAAAAACAGAAAACTGTAAACGTTACCAAACGAGGCCATAATTTCTCTTTTGATTAAGAACAGTGATATTACGATGTGTAAAACTATATTTCATTGTCCATGTACAAACATTTTGGCTATTCTGGACATGATGTTCTGTTTAAATTTTCTTTTGCTTGCATTTTTTACTAATTTAATAATTGTTATATTTGTCCCTACCTAGAAGGAAACGCATCCTTTCATGTATATTGTAACGCTATATAATGCGGAGTAACATGGCTCCTATACCATGCCATTCATAGAAGCTTCCAGGTAATACAAGTAGCTACAAAGGTGTGTGCTTATCTCTTAGCTTTTCGAATTCTTTTGCTGACCAGAGTGAGGGTTAATAATCGCCTTACCCAAGAAAGCGTGAAAGAGACTAGCAAGCACCCTAACTTCTTAGACTGAATTTGAACACCCAAAAAGGACGACTCTGCAACCTTTTAATTGAACAAAAACTGAAAATTCTGATGTCACAAATACTGAAAATTTGGTAGTCTTTCTTTTTAGCTTTCTTATAATGATGATGAAAAGTTTATCCTTGTGAACTGTGGAATATCAGCTAGCATAAGAATTGATCAATCAGTAAATCAAACGTAGAAAGTTAGAAACTAAAGCGTTGCGAGAATTTTCCTGTATCCTATTTTATAGTAGGAGTTGTTCCAGAAATTAGATGGGTGGCATCTGTTTGCCCTTTAAATACACTCTTAGTTGTCAAATTATCAGAAAAATAATAATAGAAAATACTTTAAATCTATATTGGATACGGTGTCTGCGTATGGTTGATTCATGGAACTCCCTTTGTTTTATCACACAATCTCTTGATGTCTTTATAAATTTTGTAGCACGTCATTTCAATGTTGGTAAAATTATGTGGAAAAATATAAATATGTTCACGGTTATGTTATATGAATTCTTCTATATATTTAAAATACTCCTGTCGAACCCTTGACATTCAAATAAAGATAAGATTTCGATATTTCTACTTGGACATTCACGTAGAAAGCACATTTAGTAATTCAAATTTACTATACAGAGAACTATGCATAAAGTTCGTTCAATAAAACCTTATAAACACTATTATCTTAAAAAAAGTAAAAGAAATATATTAAGAAAATATGAATATTTGTTATGTTGCACTGTTTTTTTATGAAAATTAAATAAATTTGATACTTAGACACATATTTGCACCCAACACCTATATCCGAATCCATATAACATATGCTACCGGTATTGTGGTTGGCCTTTTATTGTTTCAATGCACCAGATGGCAATTAATCAAGCAATAATGGAAGCAGATCAAGAGGATGGCGCTGCTGGCATGTCTTTAGAAGAAAAACCTTCACTTCCTAGAACTCGTAATCGGCCCAAACGGGAAGCGGAGACTTCATCCATGTAGTCTGGGTTGAGAGTTAGATTGAGAGAGGAGATTCATTCATTGCTAGGCAAATCACAATTCAATCATTACTTGTAATATATTATCATGGATCCAGATTTTAGGCATTACTGTAAGACTATCCTGGCGGCAATCCTTTTGCGATAATCACTTATGTTTATTTCGATATTTAGTAGACTATTTTTATGGTCAAATTATAAATTTTTTAATTCTTTTTATCAAGATGAGCTGTTTTTCTTTTTTCTTTTTTTGATCAAAGTATAAAAAAAGTTTTTAAAAAATTAAAATAAACTTAATTTTATGTTGCTTATTTATATTTATAGTAAACTTTTTATCTCTTTATCAAAATATCTTACTTTTCTCATTCTTCTCATTGAGACATTTGAAAAAGTTAAAAAAAAATACAAAAACCTGTGCTTGATTGTAGGGCTAATTTTGCATGTTCGAGTGTGAGATTAATTTAGCAAGGTGTTTGACTTCGTAATTTGAATTAATAATAAGGGCGTTCAAAATTCAATCCAGCAATTTTGCTAAGGTTCTTTTCTACTTCAATGAAGAAGATTTCTTAACTATTGCGTGCAATGGCAAATGAATAGAATATAAAGAAAGAAGAAGAAGAAGAAGAAGATATTGTGTTGATAAATCAGCTAAAGTACTGAAGAATATATAATTTTTCGTAACTCTTCGAAGGTAGTAATTACAACAGTTCCCCCTTTTGTAATGCAATTGTTACAAGTACTGCTAGGAACTATTAGTATAAGTTACAAACTACTCTTATAAACTAAAAATTGAGATAATAAGTTAAAATGGAAAAAATTTTGGGGCGCTTCTTTTCAGTCTTTGCAAATTATTTGAAAGGATTGGTGATTTTTAGAAGCTATCCATGACCATGCTTCCCTCCAGGTTTTGAATTGGAATGTCAACAATCTCTGCATGTGCTCTTTCCTCCAACGTTCTTTGTCCCACATTTTTTGATTGCTTAACTTCCACTACGGGATGTCTTCTTAACTCGTGCCTTTTCCTATGTTACTTCGTCACTGTCTTTAATACTCCTGCACACGTGTAGGCCTTTGCTTGGTTCTCGTGGCTGAGATGTCAAGACCCAGGTGTTAACTCTCGAATGATCTTTGATTTTGCGGCGTTGAGTGGAAATGAGTCACCATTTTATAAGTTGCCAAACTTGTGGTGTCATCACAAGAATAAGATGAAATGAAATTATTAGTCCCACGCTTAATAATTCAAATATTAAATTTTGTTCCATTTGGTTGGAAAGAGATAAGAACTTGGGCACACTGTATTTATAACTTGTTTGTACTGAGTGATAGGAAGAGAAGACATATAAAATATCATCTTTTCGACCTAATTACATTGTTTAGGTAACTAAAAGGGGAGAAATGCAAAGAACAAATTGATATGATTTTCTTTTAAAATTTTATTTTAATTTCAATCTCTTCAAAATTAAAGTAATTTACTGTGAAAATAGACCTCTTGAATGTACATATTTTATAATCCAAAATTGACCATCCAAAAATTCTTGCAATAAGTACTATTTGATTAACATAAGGTCAGTTTGATTGAAGTATCTGAAACACTTTTTTCCCCCTTTTCTCTCTCTTATGAATGTTAACCAAATGAGATATAATAGAAATGAGTAACTTTTTTTTCCTCTTACTTGTAAAATTAAGGGAGAACAAAACATAATATTTCCAAAGAGTTTAATCTCATATGATAAAATAACTACATAAAACATAACCAAAAAACCCTGCAGAAAACTTTGACAAGAGCATGTGGAGTGACCAAGCTACTTTCTCACAAACTACTCTCTTTATGGTTTTGGGGGCTAATGTTATTTTTATCGCATCAAAAATAATTATTTAAAACTAAGAAAAAAATTACTACTTTATAAAATAGTGGTTAAGACTATATATTGTTCCAATTAGGACAATAAAACTGAGTTACAGTTCCTTGCGATTAAAATTTTAATTTGAATTATAAAAAAAGTGTTTGAAGTTTGATCAATTGAATTTAGAAAAGAAATAATTAGAACAATAATCGAATAATTGATTCTGGTTAAAAGAAACACCCTTGGGTTTTGAATACATCCTAGTTAAATAATTCAAACCTGTTAAGATTTAGTTTTTTTTCCACAATTCAACCCGAATCTATTATAGCTACAAGTCCGAACCGGGTTACCAAGAAAGATATCCAATCAAGAAAACTTGACATAACATATCATTCATCATAAACTCGGCACGATGCATCCTATGGTAGATTATCTTATTTCGCGTTTTGATTGAATATGAAAATACGCGCATCAATTATATAACGTCGTAATCACAATCATATAAAATAAAAACGAAAACTAGATTAATCTTAAAAACTAGTTGATAAAAACTCAACGTCTAAGAATTATACAACTAGTTGAATTTATAAACGAAAGAAAATCGAGATCAAAATAATGTCTTAGTAACCTGGTAGGGTTTCTTCTAATCCTAGAACAGAGGAAATTAGCTGTTGATGCTGCGACGATAACCTAAAAGCTAGAAGAGAATCCTGTCTCAAGCCTTCGCCGTTGTCCGTCTTCTTGCCTTCAAGTTTTAAATATCTCGCGCCTCCTTTCTTCATGATTTCGTCCTTTTATACCCTTCCCTTTGACCTACGTATTAAAAATTTGCAACTTCAACTTTTTGCAAAATGTTCAAGCGCTCGTCTGGATGAAAAACTCTTCAAAAAATTCTGTCCGAACGAAATTACTTCTATTGAAACAGGTGCAAACGAAATGTCTAGTGCCCCTTTTTCCTCTTTTCTCCCAATTTTATTCTCTTTCCTCCTTTTCACCTCTTCCAAAGCTAACTCTGTAAAATCTATCTAAAACACATTATTGACACATGATTGAGGACTTTGCAAGTGTAAATTGCGGGCTTAAATTGTGCATTTAAGCACCAATCGCACTCTAAACTTATACTTTGCTAGTTCTCGAACAATGCAAAAATACCTGAAAAGAAAATGCACATGTATTCCTGGAGAAATCAAGTTCAAACCATACACTTTGCATCCATGATAATTACAGGTACACAATCTGTGGCGCCCCGTCTTTCGGACACGTCGGGACATACATAAGTATAAATAAAGAAAATATTCTAACTATTCATTCATAGTTACATATCATAAATATTACATCATCAAGAGTTTCAAACTAATCACAAGTACATAATGTTTATAGTTTCACGAGAAATTTAAAAAATTTACAATAAGTGCCAGAAAATTGAACAAAAAGAACAAAAATAGAAGACTTGAATCTTCAGCAAGCATCATTGGGATTCTCTTGTTACTGGAACTCACCCTGGTAATCGTAGCTTTCTTCTCATTCGAGGACCTCCTCTTCAAGATATCCTCTTCCTCATCTATGACACGAATGCCATAAGCCAAAATTCAGTAGAAAACACTTTAAACATTCTAACCAATCTCACGGCACAAAATATTTCACAACGCATATTTTTTAACACTTAGTACATTTTTAAGTCAAGGAGACAGGCAAATTGGACTATTATAGCGTGACAAGCCAATATATGAACAACATGTAAGTATGTGGTGTCATGGATGCAATGCAAATACCCAGCTGAACAAATACCCAGAATCATAACATGAATTCCACGCTGAGAATCTCTAGGGTAGACTTTATGGGTAATTGATCACCAAACCTATCATTGAGCCTCGTTGCGAATAAAAGTTTAAAATTTTTTTATTACACCTTCATAATTAAATCCACTACCTTCTTGCTTATATAAACAAGCCAAACACCATCCCATTTCTTCTCATTTTCTGCCAAGAGGGTGAGGGTTAAGAATTTTCATTGTTCTTGAGAGTTCATGTGAGTTTGAAAAAAGAAAGAAGAAGAAAAGTTCAAGAAGAAAGATATTTGGAGACCAAACTTGCATAAAGCCAAGTCCTATAGTCATTCACGATTCATTAGGTCCTCAAACAAGTAAGTAAACCTCTAAAACCTTCCGTTATTCTCACACAAAAATCTCCCTCAACTCATCTCTTTAAACACATAAAAAAAAAAAAGAATCGAAAATGGAGTAAAAAGGCATCATAGAGGTGAAAGAGGGACTGTTCTTGTTTGGTTTGTTAGTGTGAGTGGTTGCATTTTGTTATTTTTGAGTTTGATGGTTTATACAAGTTCTGGAACAATGATATTTGAGTTTAATATATATGCATGCAAAAAATAAGGACCATGTATGGACATATCATGAGCTAGGAGGCTAAAACCCTCAAATGCCTGATTTTTGAGCATTTTTAAGTTTCTGTCCCGAATTTTGAAATATCATAACTAAATATAGAAACATTTTCTAAGTGTGTTTTTATGTCCAGACCTAGGTTTTGATATTATCTTTCATGAAGAATTGGTTTGAACTAATTTCATTGAGTAAAACTCGAGATATGACATTTTTACCAAAGTATGTCAGTTTTAGACCACTCCATTTGGCAGACCTATATACAGTTTCGAATAAGATCCGAGCTTAGGTCAAAACATGAAAACTGTAGATAACATGTATATCTTTCTGCCCACCAAACATTAGCCAAAAATATAGAGATTTGATAGGTCAACATGTATCTTAAAATCACTATTGTGGATCTGTGAGTAATAGAACCTTCTGTCACATATTTTTATATGACCAGAAAACCATATTTTTTAGTGATCTAATACAAAAGTGATTTTCATGAAACATGTAGGTAACATATTGAACTAATTACTGTCCAAATATGAGACCTAGATACCCCGGGCTGGTCCTTCAAACTATTTTTAAACTCCCTGTTGTAAATAGATTCTAATGTGTATTTTGTAACTGACAGAACTTATTTTATAAAATGGTTAATATCTCTAACTTATTTCAAATAACTATCCTTAACACTTTTTATGAGACTTGTATATAACTTATTAAACGAGAACATATCCAAATATCAGCTCTGTAGGACTTCATTTGATGCCCCAAAATCGATACCAACTGAGGCACATTTTCTATACTTCTTTCTGTAAAATGCTAAATTATTTTCACTTAAATGAAATCAATAATCTATTTGCCTTAAGATCTGACCTTAGTATTCAACATAAAAGTTGTAAAAAATATTTTTAACTAAATAGTGTCTAAAAACTAAAACTTAATTCTATGTTTGGATACCCCAAAACCCTGATGTCCCTTTTAAGTTAGTACTCAAAAGTTAGCTTTTAAAGTTGTTAAATATGTTATTGAGCATCCCTTATTGTGAGACCCAAGATTTGTGTTTTAATTGATTTGAAATGGGTGATTATTGTTTCAGAATGATAATTCAATGATTAGAACCCATGCTACTAAATTTGAGCCGTGTCTTATGAATTATAAATTGTACTTCACATACTTGTACTTCATGCTTTAATGAGTTGTACTATGTGCTATGCCATGCTTAGTTTAAAGTCATGCTATTGATAGTTATACTTAATGTGCATATTGTACACCAAGGGCATTATTACACTTGCATCTTGGCATATCGAAGTCCATTCTGTACCTACCATTGTGGGTTGGGTTATGTGGGAGTTGTTCCCTTTTTGGTTTCGAGTTTAGGGCATCCTTGGTTTTCGATTTTGTAAATATTTTGGGAGATTGTTTATCATGGTTAAATCCCAATGTGGCCGGCCACGAAAGGGTATTTTTTTTATTTTTGTTGTTATTTTATCTTTTTTTACTTAATTATATTTAAATATTTGATTTATGGTGTCTATGTATTAAAATTTGAGTTCTTAAGATTTTTTGCTGTATCAGGAACAAAATGGTCATTTTACCTTAATTATGAAAAAATTTTATTTTTAATCTAATATTTCATATTATTTACTTAATTTAGGATATTAGAAGTCTTATCTGAGTATTAGAGTTTTGCCTCTTGAGTATTAGGTTTTTTAAAGATTTCTAGATCGAATTAGGGTTTCAAGTCGAGCTAAGATTTTCGTTCTTCTAGCGACCTAAGATTTTGTTGGCTAATCGTTGCTAATACTAGGGTTTAGGTTGGGCCATTACATGGGTCGTTACAAACTGGGTTGTTACAACGAGAGTTCGAACTGGGTCATTACGCAATCCTAGCTACCTCAACTAATAATAACTATCCATAAAGTCATAACTCTGAGTGTGTGAATTTTAGCTAAGGAATTTGATCTCAAGATTCTGAATATTTGCCAACTTAAATTTCTATCAGAAGCAAGTTTCAACTTTGAATCTCACTTGATAAGCACTCATCAAATAAACACTCACTAAATGAACACTCAACAAATGTGTTTTGAGTTTGGGCTGTTAAGCTTTATTATGACAATGATTCTGATGAGTTGTGGTTGTTAAGCTGTATCATGAAAATTATTTATAATGTGTTGTGGGCGGTTAAGTCTTGTTACAAAAATTGATTATTATGCGTTGTGAACAGTTAAGCCTTTTTACGAGAATTGGTTATCATATACTGTAAACTGGTAAGCCTTATTGCAAGAAATGTTTATATCGAGTTGTGGCTATTAAGCCTTAATTGTCTCTTTGTAAAATGAGAAAGTTAATTAATAATAACTTATTAGATTTTTGTGTTGAAGTGAATACGGTATTTATTTGTCTTTTGTTAAAGAATGATGAAATATTTTTCAAAGATGTTGGTTTACCCTTAAAACTGAGGGTTTAGTTTTTTTTATTCATTATAATACTAAGTGCACTCTCTTATAATCCTTATGGTTACAGATAGTAGGCTCCACCACTGTTGACGTCTTAGGCTTGGACTCAAAGCATAGATGTCAGTTTTGTCCTCTTTGGTTTTATGGTTTGTAAATGTAAGACATATCATGTTGGAAACTAAGAGTTTTGGTTTTGAGATGTAACGTACGATATGGGATGGAGTATCTCGGTTATGATGTATGAGATGAAGTATTTATTGATCTTATATTCTTCAATTTCAATGAAATAACGTTTTTTAATCAATCTTGTATGGAAAATTTTTGTTCTTGGCTATTCTAAGCCTTATTGTTTTCTTGAGGCCACTGGAATATTAACAGAATCATACCCCACTGCACCGGCAAAGTACCTTGTAGGAGTGAGGTGTGACACAAGATGTCTACTAGGGATATTCCCCAAAAGATAACCATACAAGGGATGCACCAAAGGTGTCTACAAGGCATTTACCCCAAAAATATTTTATACATCAAATATGCTCCAGGCTATGTAAACCATGACTCAAGAGACATGCACCAACTATGCTTATCTCAAAGGTACAACACCTCGATGGCTAGAGTACAACTCTAATGCATCATACTAAGCATTCCTCCATTTTTCATGTCATCTTATGATATGAATTATAACTGAATGTTGATAATTGGTATGCTTCTATGTTCATAATATCATTCACAAGACCCACAAAGGAATAATTCACACTGAGCATGTTATAAGTTCCAACTCACATTTAATAGATTAATATATTTAGGTTACACCATTTTTAGTTTTATTCTAAATTTTCAGATTTCTTGGAGAACACTTTTTCGTCAACTTAACCAAAACATGAGACTTAAGTTCCATAAGACAGAATGTTGAATCTGCCCAAAACAGATTATGTAAAAATTCAGATTATCTATCAGTTAAATAAAAATACATTTGGGGTATCAAATGAACTCTAAACTTTCAGAATTTTAGATATGAGTCAGAGTGTGAAGTCTTCTAGATTTACCATAAAGAACACTTGTTCAAAAGCTCAATAGAATTAGTTGTTTTGACTCTCCTAAGAAAGTAGGTTAAACCTGGATTTTAAAAACAGGCTCTATAATTTCCAATTTCCAAAACAATTAGAACAAAATTCATCTGAGGGATCAATACAAATCCATTTGTTATGAATTTTGGAGAGAAGCTAGATTAGAAAGTTTAATAATTTTTTATGGAGAATATATTTTTAAATAATCAATAGAAATGGGTGAAAAGACCTCTATAAGAAAATGGTACTGAATCTGTCCAGAGGGACACATTCTGCCCAACGACTTTAAAATTATGTTTGGCAAATTAAACAGTGAGAACAATTCAGCATTTT
The DNA here is from genome assembly GCA_034768845.1 of Heliamphora exappendiculata. Lineage (NCBI taxonomy): Eukaryota > Viridiplantae > Streptophyta > Magnoliopsida > Ericales > Sarraceniaceae > Heliamphora > Heliamphora exappendiculata. Next base: position 10,360 of record JAOTRH010121681.1, read on the forward strand.
TGGTAGGCAACTACAAAAATGTGTGATAAGCAACTTTCATGGAGAAACCATTTTAAGATCAAGCTTCTATAATAATGTTTTGGCTACTGCAATAGAGACATGATAAAAACTGTAACATTTTGAGAACAATTTAATATTTCAAAATGTACTTGTCTAAATCACTCTACATAATTTTTTTTGTGAAATACACAAATATCTAACTCTAAATATAAAGTTTGACACCATGGAATTTTTCTAAAATTTATTAAAATTGTTCAAAGTTAGAGTCCAGAAATCTAAATTTCTAAAACTGAACCTAAAGTAGCTTAACAAAGTCTCTTCACCTATTGCATGGCATGGAATTCTCATTTTTTTTTTTTTGCATAAATCGTACTAAACACATAATATACAAATTTCAACAATCTCATACAGTAAAAATAGCACGGATCATTCATTTATATCACAACACAAATTTCAAATAAAAGTCAAATAGTCCCTAAAATTCATCCTAGTTCACTTTTAGCTTCTTCTTGTTTGTGTTTTTGATTCAGCTTTTTAAGAATGGTGAAAGAAGATTGAGATGTGAGTAAACAAAAGTGGGTTTAAAGAATTTTCATACATGTAGTTGTTAGATCTCTAGGTTGAAAAAAAAAAGGACATAACTCTAGTGCACAATTTCTCCATCTTCCTCTCTTCTTGTTTTTTTTTTCTTCCTCTCTCCTTCTCTCCTTCTTCCTCACAATTTCTCTCTCTAATCTCAGCACAATTTGGCAGGCCAAGGGGTGGAGGAGGGCTGGATTTTAAAAAATGTAGTGGAGGAGCTATGATGAGGTAAAAAATTGTCCAACAGGGATGCATGCAAATATGCATGATGGGACATATGCATGACGCAAGGTAGGGTGGCTGGCCATGGCGCTATAAAATCTTTTTTTTTTTATGAATATATTAGTATATCAAGAGGGTTTAATTATACTACATTACTAGAAAAATACTTAAAATGAGTTTAATGTAAGAAAATAGTCACTTTTTCTTGAAAATTGTATTTAATTAGAAAAATCATTATTGGCACATTATATTTATAGTTTAAAATTATTTTTATAATATTTGAATACATACGCATAAATGACCTTGTTAAAATAAGATTTGTGTGAAAATAAATTTTTCAGTAAGAATTTTTAAAATAAGCTTTTTAATTGAAGGCAAGTGTACATAGTCCTTATTAATTAAATTGAACTATATAATCATATTATTTTAAATTAGATTAGATTTATAAAATTTTAGTTTTAGTAATTAAAATATATTTAAGGCCTTGTTTGACTCAAAAAAGAGATTGAATTGGCAAAAGGGCTCTGTATTGGGTTATTGGGATTTTTTTTTAGAATTGGGTTTTGTTGATTTTTTTTAGAATTGGGTTTTGTTGCTCAAATTGGGTTTTAAAAATGAATTGTTTGACTCAACTTGGGTTTTAAGCTAAATAGACTTATCTCAGAATCCATGGAAAAGAATAAGGGCAAAAGACTAAACGCATCAAATACGGAAGCAAATCGAATTTTATTTTATTTTATTTTATTTATTTTATTTTATTTTATTTTTAATAAGCACATAAACACATATATTCTTATTATATTAACTTTTTTGTTATTATTATTATTATCATTATTATTTATTATTATTTTTTTTTTTAACGAAAAATCAAGTTGTTACATAGACCCCCAGTCCCTCTCGCAGTTTGCGGGCAATCAATGATTTGATGTCCCACTTAGTTTGTACCAGACATTACCTTGTCTTCTCCTCTGTTTATCTTTGATTTTGATGGTTTTCCTCAAATCATCTTTTCCGAAATCACAACCCAATCCACCACCTATAAATACAGCGTCGATTTCAGAATTTCAATTATGTTTGTGATGCCCATTTCACTCGGGCTTTTCTGCAACCAATGGAAAAGAAAACTATCACACCCCATTTTAGGACAGTTCAGCAGTTAACTGCGGAGGCTTGATCCATGGGACACGAAATCCAGATCACTTAATTCTGCTGACGAAAAAGATTAATAGTATCATATCTTATAAATGCTATGTAGTACAGTTGTTAGACCCAAAGGTTTCATAATATTTATTTTCATGATGAAAATGAGTTTAACAAGATATTCTGAAGTTTTAGTTTATTTAATATATTTGTTATAAATTCAAAGTTCTTATGATTTGAATTGTTAAATTAAATCATGTTGATTCAATTCTATTGTGAAATGTGATTTTGAGCATAGTGATCCCAATTTAGAATGACATTTGTGATTTCAATTACATTTGAGGTCTTTATAGGTATGAATAATTGTTTATGTTATTTATGCAATTTTTCTCGACAACTTGCGCTCAGCTGAATAAACCTCGGACCTCTCTTCGCACCATGTGTGTTTGACCTATGAGACCTTTGGTGCCTTGGTACACCTATTTCTTTTAATAACTATGCAACAACTAGAAGTGTCAACACCATTTCAACATAGGGTTGACAACTTTGGACAGAACGCCGGAAGTTATCTAAACTCATGCGTAGTGTTGACACTGTGAGATCCTGACATGTTTTTTTTTCGGCGTTTTACGACGCGTGTTTACCATTTTTATTTCAGCATGTTCATACGTGTTTTTATGCATGCCCATGTTTAGATATGCATGCAGGGTTGGTTTTCGAGGCCGTCAGGCGTTGTGATGCGGGTTTTAAAAAAAAAATATTTTCGTGGCCTATAAATATCTTACGTTAGATATTTTCAAAAGATATTTTCAAAAATTTTTAGGTAAGTTTCTTTTTTCTTCTCTCTACCTTCTCTTTAACTTCTCGGGGGCCCGGGGTTCAGTTTTCGATGATCCAATAGCAGATCCCTACTATTTGCATGGTGGGCTACGCGTACATCCGGATGAAATTTTATTTCGTCAAAACTCAATTTTGTACGTGGTTCGAGACGTCAAGATTTTAACTCAATAAGGTAGGATCCTAGACTCTCATATCTTATAAGGGTGTTACGTGTAATCGTATGTGTTTCAATCGGTTAAAATTGCACCAAAAATCGTTTTATGTTCAAACAAGGTTTTGGTTTAAAAACCTGTTCTTCATCGATTTCGGTGGATGAAATCGTTTGTCGGGTGTTCCTTTCAAGGTTTTGATGTTAGGCTTGGGCGTGTGTATGTCCGAGGGTGTTGGATGGAAGTTTAGAGGCTTTGACTCGAGGTTTGGAGGGCAGAAACACTAGTTTGGGAACTGTTTCCTCGTGGGGTTAGTCGATTGGATCTTGGGGTAAATTGACTGGATCCTGGGTTTATGGGTTCAGTCGACTGAACCTGGAAGGTCTGTCGACTGAACCTGGGTGGTCCGTCGGCTGAATTGCTTCTGTTTGGATTTTTTGGTTTTCCAATGTGTTTTTAGTTGACTGAGGGGTTGGGATCCAGTCGACTAAGTTCCCGGGCTAGTTATTTTGTTGTTTGGTGGTTGGGTCATTGGTTTCCAATTAGTTTTTAATGGTATTCAGTTGATTAATATATGGAATTAATTGGACAGGCAAACGCTGAAATGGGCTCTAGATAAAAATTTTGACAAAGAACGATCAAAATAAAATTCGTTTAACCAAAATTAATTTAGAAGAATATCTTTTGTTGATCTATTCTTCAACTACGATTTGATTCTGAGTTGAAATTCCTGTCAGATCTTCTACCGTATTTCCGTATGCGATTCTCGAACGTAGTGTAGTTTACGGTCTATCGAGAACTCGTACCGGCAGAATCTAGATATATTTAGTCTTGAGAGACAATATATAATATATGATATATGAGATATCCAACTGGTTCAGCCTACTTGCGTATATATAGGATTACAGCAGGGACCTAGGGAGTAATTATGAGTAAGACTTCTAGTGAAACATAAATACCTACCCGCGGTTTCTGCAATTATGGAAAGACCCAGCGGTTTCTGTAATTTCTATAAAATACTGAATTACATTTCACACCACTAAAGAACTGTAATTGCACTCTGAACCATAATCTCAAGATCTTCTTGCATTGAGCTCTTGTTATTAAATACTTACCATTTCTCTCAATGTTAAAATTTTCGATACCCGCCAATTAACTTTAATTACTGATAATTTAATTTAATCAGAATATTGATATTCCTTAAGCCATTCCACTTAACTTATTTGACCGCCAGATAATCAAATTTACATGCAGAGTTTAACCCGGTCAAAACTTATAAGCATCCTTAAGGGGGTATTGTCAATCCTGATATATTGGGACGTGAATTCCGTCAATAATTAATATTTATCGTATAAATAATATCGCTATCCAACTCAGCGGGAATATAGACCCATATAAGATCGTACCCTCTAATAAATCAAAATAACGAATATTAAATATATGCAAATCAATAAT
>JAOTRH010121722.1:0-14744 GCA_034768845.1 Heliamphora exappendiculata
CACCAAAAAAAAAAGGAAATCCCACTTCTCAATCCTATTTGGAGAGTGTTGGAGAAATTAACATGAAAAATGCAGAGGTAGAAATGCTAAGGACTGGGCAAAAGCATACACCTATTCCCCTTGGGTCTTGCCTCTTCCACAAGTCCTCTAGTTAAAGTGTTGAGAAGCGAAACTTAAAGGTTAGAGAAGATGAAGAAGAAGAGAAGAAAGGAGAAATCACAAAATAGGTCTAGGGATAGTTAATCAGCCATCTGACCTCTATATATTTATATTAGCTTAAGACCAAGACAGAATTACAAGAATACACTTCAGACTTAAATAACATAACAAAATAAAAATAACTCCAACACTCTCTCAAGCTAGAGCATACAAATCAACCATGCACTTGAAGAACAAGTGCTGAAAAGAACAAAATAAGGACTTCGTGAAAATGCTTCCCAATTGATCCTCCCAGCGGATATATGGAGTGACAATTTACTTACTCATTAATATATCTGAATGAAGCGACAATAAACCTCGATATGTTAGCTCATTCATAGAAGACCGGATTATTAGCAATAAAATAGCGGCTTCATTATCACAAAACATCTACATATGAGAAGAAATAGGAATGCCAAGATCCAAAACGAGAGAGTGAACCCATAACATTTTAGATGCAGTATGGGCCATAACATGATTCTCAACTTCAGCACTTGAACGAGTAACAAAATTTTATTTTCTACTATGCCAATTAACAAAGGTATAAGGAACAAAATTTTGTTTCGGTGTATTGTTTCAATTAGCATAGAAATGGAAACATTTCAAAACGTTTCGAGAAGATTTCAAAATGCGAAAAAATTAGAGATGCTTGTAAACATAAGTTCAAATCTTATTAAACATTAATAACTGATTAATTATATATGTGGAGATTTATGTAGCTATTCACGTAAAAGAACAAGTGTAAAACCATAAAAATCAATATTTTTATGAAATAATTAATGTGTAATCAATAACTTAATTTTATTGAATGCAACTCTAAATAGTTCTAAAAAAGTGTAAAATCCAAACAAAATAATGTGTAATAGTTTACTTAGGCAATACTAATATGACTATATTATTTTCAATATAGCAAAATACAACCATCCATAATTTCCTAAAAGAAATATAAAAATATATGTGAAAATTTTAAAATTCTTTTCAATAAAGCCCTCATTGGCAATTAGCTTAAAATCTAGGTTTTTTTTTGTGCTTTTTTTCATTTTTAGCTAGAAAGTTAAATTGAGTTCAGAGTAAGTTGTTTGATAAATTAACTTTTAAGTAAGCTTTTTTAAAGTTGGAGTTGGTTGAGTAAAAAGTTAGATTTTTTATTTTTTGTTCAAATTAGACAATTTTGCCCTTCTATATAGTTGATAATAACAATTATATGTAGTTGGTAGTTGTATTAAATAAGTTATCAATAAGGGATATTATTTTCTTTTAAAGTGTGGTGGGAGTTTGAATTGAGTATTTTATGAATTAGTATTTTAATTTTACTTTTTGGCTTTTTTGTCAAACGGTCAATGTTGGCATTTTGGCGTTTTTAGTCACAAAGTCAACAAGAGTTACCAAGCAGGGCCTAAGACTTGTTTAAGCATATTGCGCAACCTGTTTGTGTGTTTCGCAATGTTCTTGTATCTTTGGAAGAAAACACAAGAATTTTGTCATTTCACTAGTGTTTCATTTCGGTTGCTTAAGAAATGAAAACATTTCGTCTATTTTGTTGGGAACATATGAAAATTTTGTTCCTTGGGTACAATTGCCACAAGCATGTCGTCAAGCAAAGTGATTGCTAGCTTAGTTTGCATCTCTAAAGCAAACTACAAAAAAATAATTAGAAAGCTAATATAGCAACCCTAAACCAGGTGCACTCTTCAAAGAGGGCATAATTCGACAAACAACATCAAAATGAACTTGACGAGAATGATGCATATTTAGGAAGCTGGTTTAGAGAGGCGGTGGGGGTAGAGTAACTGGCCACACCAACTACATAGTTAATGACAGGATGAGGCCGAGCAACAATGAGATAATTTAACTTTCCAACGAAGTGCACGAGATCTTCGTGGTCAACATCAAGCTTAACAATAGTATCAACATAAGTATCAATAGTTCAAGCACCTAAAACGCCAGCTTCACATAAAAGACCAAGTTCGTACTTCTGTGAGAGCGAGAGAGAGAGAGAGAGAGAGAGAGAGCAATACCATGAGAAAAGCAAGCAACCTCGCTCCCAAGAAAATAAAAAAGGGCAACCAAGGTCTTAGCATGAAATGTTGGACCTAAATGCCGCTTCAAGGCAATTAAAAATAATGATGGCGTCAATATAGATGATCAATACAAGTGTGCCACTAGAAGAGAGAGTTACATGAACCAAAAATGTTCAGTACTGGAATGCTACATACCTTAGTCAACCACAAAAATAAAGCGATCAAACTATACACAAGGAGACTACTTCATACCATGCTTACACAAACAACAAACAATGTGCTCAATGCCAAAGACAACATAAGCGGGGGGCTGATCTACTTCTCCTAAATAACGTCCGAAAGAAATGCGTTTTTAATATCAAACTAGTACAATGGCTAAAACGATTAACAACAACATATATAATAATCTAAATAGAATTAAGACGAAACCGAGAAAAACTCGCTAAGTAATCACCTCCATTAAGCCTTGAGTGTAACCTTTGGCAAGCATACCTTAAGATGCTCACTAGGATAGTGTAGATAACCCACTGCCTATTTCCCAAATGAAAGGGTAGTAAGCTTCAAAATCTAATTCTTATAAAGAGAACTCATTTACTCATCCATAGCGTGTTTTCATCCTGCCAAGAACATAGTTTTCTTATAAAAAAGAAAATAGAAATAGCCAACAAGGCACAAGAAAATGAATGAACACGAGAGAAGACACGATCAAAGCACACATTATGAGCAATAGGATGTTGAGTGTAAGCATGCTTAGCTCGCTAGAAAGCAATAGATAGATCATCATGTGGAGGAGCATGTGAAGAAAAAGGAAGAATCAGGACGGTGAAGTGTTCGAACGAAAAAGACACATCGGCATATAAAGAAGGATCTAACTCAATGCAAAAGGCTTCTCGCAGGTCCTTTTTCAAGCCCATCTCGAATAACGACAATTGCGGATAAGGAAGTACTCCGACCTTAAGAAAAATTTTCCACCTTCGCGACGAAAACCGCCTTTTCACTTTTAGATTAGAACCTGACTCATTAGGATTGAGTATTGGCCAGGGAGCTCCGGCTTCTAAGGAATGAGAATGAGAATTGGCATCGTTCTTGTTGTAAGAGCTTGACAGATGACTTAACTCATCGGCCAAAAGATATTCCCTGAGAAGGGAGATACGGCAGACATTTCCAGAGTGGGTTCTACAGCAAAAGCTTTAAAGAAGAGAGCTATCAACGTGACGCGACTCGTATGATACCAATGATATCCTTTCTAAGTATGAGGGTGCTTGAGGAAAAATACACTTGCAAGCCAAAGGAGAAGACCTATCAAGATCTGAATTACGAGCATGAACAAATGCAACACACCAAACACCCGAATAGTGAGGGGAAAAGGCGAGGAACCAAGGTCTAATAAGAAAAAATGAAAACTTATGATTCAAAACTGATAAGAGTATACAGTTAATGAGATGGAGTAAAAATAGCATCATTCAAAAACTATTTTGGTACTTGCATTTGAAATAACAAGGCACGCATAATCTAACAAGTTTCAATATTTATGCTCAGATACACCATCCTACTGAGAAGTATGAGCACAAATAGTTTGATAAATAATACAATGATTAACACAAGGAATCAATTATAGACTGCATTCTAAAGCATTAATTGATCAAAATGATTTTAATGCATCTGCAAGACAATGTGAAGATCCCATTATAAAACTTGTTGAACATAAGGGACATCTCATATATTTGTTTCATTGAAAATAACAAAATCATTCCAGAGTAATCAACAACAACAAATATAACAAAATTGAACTATCCATTAATACTAGGGGTTCGAAAAGGGCTGCAAATCATCATTATAGACTACATCAAATGACTCACAGTGACAACCATGACTACTACGATGAAAAGAGCTAAGAGCTACAGCAATGTTGATATTTGTCCAACTGACAAGCTTCACACAATAAATTAGACAAAACCTAAAGTAGGAATACCTAACTTAGGTTTGGCCAAAGAGAAATGACATATGATAAATATGCCATTGGAGATGAGGAACTATAGCACTCAAGGCAGATGATGTGATGGTACATGAATGATCAATATCCAAAAAGTAGAGGCTATTCTTCTCATGGCTAAACCAATCATCTTTTTGGTGTAGAGGTCCTGAAAAACACGAGAGAGAAAAAATTTATAAAGCAGTTTAAGACTTTAGCCAATTGACTTTTTGTAGATTAAGGGGAAAATTTGGCACAGGAGGATCAAAAGGTAAAGCAAGTGATTGATTGGGATGAAGGGTATATTTCCATTGAACTGGGCGAGAGGAACCATCAACTAAGACAATATGATGCTTAATAAGAACCAAATCACAAAAAGGATGAATTATAGACACATAAAAACTAGCTCTAGAATCTTAACTCATGATGAAGGCAAAAGAGAGGCACAAGAAAAAGTACCTAAATTCGCTAAGGCAGCAGTGAAAATGGAAGAACGATAAGCACTAAAACAGATCGCTATGTTGTGATCTAGAAAAAGGGCCACGTGAATGAGATTACTGTCGAACAACAAAACATTGCACAATCATCACCGCTAAAAACTAAAGGAGTACCCCCAGAATAAAAGGAGAACTAGGCAAAATAGATGACCGTCTCAAGAATGAGCGCAAAAGTGGAGAATAAGCATTAGCGGCATTAGGCCACGTCTCACTAACAATGATCTAATCTTTAAACCTCAAACAAGTTTGATTGTCATCTTCTCATTGTGTAGTCACTTTTTTCTGGTTGAGTATTTGCATCTACCTTATGTGGCTTAACATCCAAACCAGAAAGCGAGAAAACAATTATTGAGTATTTGCATCTACCTTATGTGGCTCAGCATCCAAACCAAAAAGGTAAAGGGTCAAAACTACAACAACTGATCCTAAAGATTTTTAAGAGTGTTCTAATACTCAGCCAAGGGTTTCCCAGATTACTTCGTAATGAAAATTTTCGCATAGTCATAGAAACGTGAAACATTACACTAATATAGGAAAAATTTAGCAACAAAACAAATAATCCTCTTTGACGTATCACAAATATCAACTGTAGTAGGAATATAAGGCTCCAAACTATGCCATAAACAGCCCACTGAATATTCACTATCCCAATCAAGAAGTTCAGAATCCCCTTTTGCTGTCTGACGTAAACATAACCCAATTTCTGCTTACCCTGAAGAAAAATCTCAAAGCCATGGGCCCATACAAGATAATTGAGACCACCTAGACGTTTAGATGTAACACATCCAAGTAAATCATTATCTTTGAGTACAAAAATTTTTGGGACAGCCATATCAAATTGGCCTAATAAGGAATTGGATCAAGAACCGACACAAAACAATTTTGATGAAGATTCAACACTTAGAATTCAATTAGAAGCATCCAAATATGAATCAAATCACACCAAAGAGGGAAAATCAAACACCCATACAGCAACACAACACCCAACAAAAACTGTCGAACAACAAAACAAGGCCGCCAAACAACACAAAAGGGCTACTAGCTAGAAATTGGAGAGAAAACACTTCACCAAAGTATCAAACAAATCAATATACATCAACATAATATCCTAATCTGAAGTTTTTCCCCATATAATGGAATCGGGAGGTGCAGCGCCGTTCGTTAGAGTCAACGGGGCATCATCCTACTGAGCTACCATGTTCCACCATGCTTCCAAATCTATTACCTTCTCGTCGGATCCCAGCATCACATGACCATATTTCTGTCCCTCCTCTAGTATAGCAAACCAAGAGGTTCCTTTGCAGCATGTTAAGATAACATATTAAAAGAATGAGAAAACTAAACCTAAAAGGTTAGCTCATCTAACTATTTATATTAAACCATCTATTATAACATTGACATAAACATTGCACAACAATCACCACTAAAAACTAAAGCAGAGTACCCCAGAATAAAAGGAGAACTAGCCACAATAGATGATTGTTTCAAGAATGAGAGCATAAGTGGAGAATAAGCATTAGCCGCATTAGGCCACGTCTCTCTAACAATGATCTAATCTTTAAACCTCAAACAAGTTTGATTGTCATGTTCTCTGTGTAGTCACTTTTTTCTGGTTGAGTATTTGCACCTACTTATGTGGCTTAGCATCCAAACCAAAAAGCGAGAAAACAATCATAAGGTTCTCCTAATAACGCTATTGTTTAGTTAGATCAATGGTAAAGGGTCAAAACTACAACAACTGATCCCAAAGATTTTTAAGAGGGTTTTAATACTTAGCTAAGGGTTTCCCAGATTACTTTGTAATGAAAATTTTCGCATAGATCTCATAGAAACGTGAAACATTACACTGATATAGGAAAAATTTAGCAACAAAACCCCAAATCTTCTTTGAAGTATCACAAATATCAACTGTAGTAGGAATTTGAAGCTCCAAACTATGCCATAAACAGCCCACTGAATATTCACTATCCCAATCAAGAAGTTCAGAATCCCCTTTTGCTGGCCGACGTATACATAACCCAATTTCTGCTTACCCTTAAGAAAAAACTCAAAGACATGGGCCCATACAAGATAATTGAGACCACCTAGGTGTTTAAATGTAACACATCTAGGTAAATCATTATCTTCGAGTACAAAAAAATTTGGAACAACCATATCAAATCGGCCTAATAAGGAATTAGATCAAGAACCAACACAGAACAATTTTGATAAAGATTCATCACTTAGAATTCAATTAGAAGCATCCAAATACGAATCAAATCACACCATAGAGGGAAAATCAAACACCTATATGGTAACACTTCACCCAACAAAAACTGTCGAACAACAAAATAAGGCCGCCAAACAACACAAAAGGGCTATCAGCTAGAAATTTGAGAGAAAACACTTCACCAAAGTATCAAACAAATCAATATATATCAACATAATATCCCAATCTGATGTTTTCCCACATAGAATGGAATCAGGAGGTGCAGCGTCGTTCGACAAAGTCAACCAGGCATCATCCTATTGAGCTACCATGTTCCACCATGCTTCCAAATCCATTACCTCCTCGTCTGGTCCCTGCATCACATGACCATATTCCTCTCCCTCCTCTAGCTATAGCAAACCAAGATGTTCCTTTGCAGCATGTTAAGATGACATATTAAAAGAACGAGATAGCTTAACCTAAAGGGTTAGCTCTTCTAACTATTTATATTAAACCATCTATTATAACATTTACATAAATAACCCTTAACACAGCAAATGTTCTCATCGAACGAAGAAACTCTTAGAACTCTCGAATCAAATGCTCCTATTCTTTCTTCTCCAACCATGGCCGCGCACGAGATTCCTTTACAAATTACAACATATGGTTCCATCACTCGCGGGGTCTCTTCAAATGAGCATACAATCACTATATCTTCTCCACCAACCACTTCTCATGTTAAAATCGACGAGATTGATTTTGTGGGTATTGAAGATTCTCTTTGGGTTATCAAGTCATGTTTTGTAGATCTTGTCAATAGTCTCATGATTATGATTCGTTAGCACCAGAAGAACCTGAAAACCGTTGACATATTCGCACTACTTAATTATTTGGCATGGTTGCATTCAATACTTCTAGCCGAACTCAAAAACGAGTTATTTTTCTCATTGGAGGAGAATGATGCGGACAATATGTGGGATTGTATTGTATTAAGTTAGAGTTTATTCACTTTTCTTATAGTATTAGGATGTTATTTGTGTTGAGAGTGAAGAAACCGATGGTGGTATAAGACCGCCCGATAGATCGCTCGAGTAGTCTACTCGAGGGCGCCTGTTATAAGGCTGCTACGGTTTGCAGCAGTTTGTGCGTGGTAAGTTTTTCTTCTGTTATTGTCTTTCGCTCTTTCTCAAGAACTTTTTCCTCCTTTGTAATCCTCATATTAATAATACGAGTGTGAGTCTGTGGATGTAGGCATCACTGTCGAACCACGTAAAATCTTGTGTTGTGCATCTTTGGTTGTTTTGTTCTTGTCTTTCTTTGTGTTCGTGTGTGGCTTGGTTGTGTTCTTTACTAACGAGACTTGTTGGTTGGATTTAGTCACGTTCTGACTTGAAATCCACAAAAATTGGTATCGGAGCAAAGTTCGGAGAGTGAAGATCACGACATGGAAGACGACAAGAAGATCAATATCGAGAAGATCAACTGTTCGAACTTTGCCCTTTGGAGGATGCAGATCGAGGACGTTCTGTATCAGAAGGACCTGTTTGAACCTCTATTTGGGGAGAAACCGGAGAAGATGACACAGACCGAGTGGGAGATATTGGACCGAAAGGCCTTGGGGACTATGCGACTGAGTCTCACACCGTCGGTGATTTCCAATATCGCAAAAGAGAAGACGACGGCAGGATTATTGGTGGCGTTGGAAAAGATGTATGATCAGTCATCCGCATCAAATAAACTATACCTGATGAAGAGGCTATTCAATTTGAGGATGGCAGACGATGCTATTATAGCGGAGCATCTCAACGAGTTCAACTCCATTGTAAACCAATTGGAGTAAGTTGGGATCAATTTTGATGATGAGGTCAGAGCCTTAGCTCTCCTGTCCAGCTTACCAGAAAGCTGGAGCGGCTTGATTGTCACAGTGAGCAACTCTTCGTCCAAGTTGAAGTTGGAGTTGGAGGAAGTTGCAGATTTCATCTTTGGAGAGGAATCACGCCGCATAACAGCGGGTGAAGGATCAATATCAGGGTCAGTGTTGAATGCCGATGGTAGAGGAAGAAAGACATGAAAAATCAAAAGGGCCGGGGAAATCACATATCCAAATCACGGGGCAAATTGCAGACTCGGGAAGAGTCAGCTAGATGTTGGAACTGTGGACAAAAAGGCCATCTCAAAAAGGACTGTAAAGCTCTGAGGAAGTAACGCAACGATGCGAATCAAGGAGGTAAGGTTACTGTTAATGTTTTTGACGAGAAAAATACAGATACTTAGATTTGTGCATTGAATTGTAGAACTGATTCATGGATTGTTAACTCGGGAGCGTCATTCCATGCCACTCCCCGCATGGATAAACTTTATGGGTATGTGAAGAAAATTTTTAGAAAAGTTTATCTGGGAGTGACAAGGCTTGCAGTATAGTTGGGAAGAGAGATGAAGTACAGTACTGAAACTGAAGGATGTTAGACACGTGCCAAGTCTAACGAGGAACTTGATCTCAGTAGGCCAATTGTCAAAATCTGGAATTGTGACGACATTTGGGGGAGACTTCTGGAAGATGAGTAAATGGTCATTGATTTTGGCCCGGGGGAAGGAGGAGGGTACACTGTATCTATCCTCGGGTTCTTACAGCAGCATAACAGTGGCAGCATAAAAAAGAGACCAGCATGTGGCATAGGCATCTCAGTCATATGAGTGAAAAGGAGATGAGAGTTCTGGCACAGAAAGAGAAGCTACCGGGTATTGAGTCGGTGAACTTGAAATTCTGTGAAGATTGCATCTTCGGAAAATAGAAAAAAGTCAGCTTTACAAAGCAGGCGAAGACTCCAAAGTCAAACAGATTGGAGCTAGTGCATACAGATGTATGTGGACTTATTCAGGTATCCTCTATCGGTGGCTCGAGGTATTTCGTAACTTTCATTGATGATGCTACTAGAAAGTTATGAGTTTATTTTTGTAAGAATAAATCAGACATGTTTGGAATTTTCAAGAACTGGAAGGCATCTGTTGAAAATGAGACAGGTTTGAAGTTAAAATGTCTAAAGTCTGACAACGGTGGTGAGTACAGCAGCAGGGAATTTGAAGATTACTGTGTAGCTAACGGGATCAGGAGACTGAAAACTGTTCCAATGAAGCCGGGACAGAACGGAGTGGCAGAACGCATGAACAGGACGATCATGGTGCGTACCCGGAGTATGAGGTTACATGTCGGATTGCCAAAATAGTTCTGGGCAGACGCAGTGAACACAACAGCATACTTAATTAACAGGGGGCCTTCAGTTGCACTGAATTGCGATTTGCCAGAAGAAGCTTGAATCAGAAAAGAGGCAAAGATTTTTTATTTACGCATTTTTGGTTGCATAACCTATGTACATGTTGAGTCAGAAAACAGGGGGAAGTTGGACCCCAAGTCTCGAAAATGTGTTTGTCAGCTACGGTACAGATAGCTATGGTTATAGGTTGTGGGATCCAGAAAACTGGAAAATTGTGAGGAGTAAGGATGCGGTCTTTAATGAGTCAGTTTTGTATAAAAATAGACAGGATCAAACGGATGAGACAATAGACAAGTCAGACTATGCTGAGTTTGAGGGATCGTCTAGCAAAATCTTGAAACCCCGGGATGTGAACAGACAGCCAACTCCACATGCAGAGCAACAAACTCCAATAATCAAGAGGTCTACCAGAGTAAGCAGACCTATAGTCAGATATTTATCTTCATTACACTACCTGCTGTTGACTAACAGTGGTGAGCTGGAATGCTTTGAAGAGGCTTTGCAGACAGAGATAAAGAGCGAGTGGGAGAGTGCAATGGATGAAGAGATGCAATCTCTGTCATCTAACAAGACTTGGGATCTGGTTCAGTTGCCTAAGGATAAGTTAGCATTGCATAACAAGTGGGTCTACATGCTAAAAGAAGAAGCTGATGGGAGCAAGCGGTACAAGGCGAGATTGGTGGTCAAGGGTTTTCAGCAAAAGCAAGGAATTGACTACACGGAGATATTTTCACCAGTTGTGAAAATATCCACCATCAGGACAGTTCTGAGTATAGTGGCTACAGAAGACTTGCATCTGGAGCAGCTAGATGTCAAGAGAGCATTTCTCCATGGTGATCTGGAGGAAGAGATCTATATGTGGTAGCCACAGGGGTATTCGGTTAAAGGGAAGGAGAACATGGTGTGCAGGCTAAAGAAAAGCTTGTATGGATTGAAACAGGCACCAAGGCAATGGTATAAGCAGTTTGACAGCTTTATGGCAGATACAGGGTTCAGCAGATGCCACGGTTACCATTGTTGCCACATCAAGAGGTTTGCCAACTCGTATGTGATTCTCCTATTGTATGTAGATGACAAGTTGATTGCATGCTCCAGCATGGATGAGATTATAAATCTCAAGGCACAATTGTCCCAAGAATTCCCAATGGAGGATTTGAGAGAAGCCAAACGAATACTCGGGATGAGAATCAGCAGGGACAGAAAGTCAGAAGTTAAGACTTTTGCAGTCGGAGTATGTTGAAAAGGTCCTGCAGCGTTTCAACATGGAATGTGCTAAACCTGTTAGCACGCCTTTGAGAAGTCACTTCAGACTTTCAAAGGAACATAGATCTGTCACAGATGAAGATAGGAACTACATGGCAAAGGTACCGTACGCGTCAGCCGTAGGTAGCTTGATGTATGCCATGACCTGCACGAGGCTGGATATTGCCCATGCAGTGGGAGAGTTGTAAGCAGATTTATGTCAAATCTTAGCAAGGAGCACTAAGAGGCAGTGAAGTGGATTCTGAGGTATCTCAGGGGTACCATGGGATATGCTTTGTGTTACGAGGGCTCGGGCATTCAGCTGAAAGAGTTCGTAGATTCAGACCTAGCTGAAGACATCTACAGCAGGAAAAGTACAACAGAGTATGTGTTTACCCTGGACAGTGCAGCAGTAAGCTGCGTTTCCAGGTTGCAAAAGATAGTAACAATTTCTACCACCGAAGCAGAATATGTCGCAATCACTGAAGCGTGTAAATAGCTGATTTGGCTAAAGGGTTTCTTGAAAGAATTGGGAAGAGATCAGGATAAGTGTAAGTTATATAGCGACAGTCAGAGTGCTATACACTTGGCAAGGAACTCGACATTTCATTCAAGGACCAAACATATTGATATAAAGTATCATTTTATTCGGTCTCAACTGGAAGATGAGCAATCCAATCTGAAGAAGGTTCATACAAATGAAAATCCTGCAGACATGTTCACAAAGGTTGTGACAGTGGAGAAGCTGAGGGACAGTTCAGCTTCTGTTGGTGTTTGAGCTTAGAAGACAAAGGGTTGACTCACACGGGATTTGGGATTTCAGGATTGCACAAGGCTTGGAGTGGTTTTTACTTCAAGTGGGAGATTTGTTGAGAGTGAAGAAAAATCCAATTTTGGGGTTGACTGCTCGAGCGGTCTTTTCACCGCTCGAGCAGTGGTGACTGCAGTTGAAGAAACCGAGGGTGGTATAAGACCGCTCGATAGACAGCTTGCGCAGTCTATCTGATGGCGCCTGTTATAAGACTGCTAGGGTTTGCAGCAGCCTGTGCGTGACAAGTTTTTCTTCTGTTATTGTCTTTCGCTCTTTCTCAAGAACTTTTTCCTCATTTGTAATTCTCAAATTAATAATACGAGTGTGAGTCTGTAGACATAGGCACCATTGTCGAACCACGTAAAATTTTGTGTTGTGCATATTTGGTTGTTTTGTTCTCGTCTTTCTTTGTGTTCGTGTGTGGCTTTGTTGTGTTATTTACCAACGAGACTTGTAGGTTGGATTGAATCGCGTTCTGACTTGAAATCCATAACAACTTGTTTCCGTTTAGGATGTTATTTGTTTCCAGTTAATTAGGGATTTTCATTTCCTTTTCCATTCGGATTTAGGATTATAAATAAAGGAATTATTGATGTATTAGGTAGATATTGATGAATAAGAATTTGAGTTGAGAATTGCGTGGTTTCTTCCCTCTTTCTGTCTGCTCCTAATCTCTTTCTTCTTCTCATAATCTCAAATCTCTATTGTTTTTCCTCTCTATTGGTGCTACATCAGGTTGATTTTGTAGGCATTGGCAATTTTCTTTGGGTTATCAAGCTCTGTTTTGTCGATCTTGTCAATAGTCTCACGACTACAATTAGTTGGTACAAGAAGAAACCTAAGTCATTGACATATTAACACTATTTGATTATTTAGCATGGTTTCGTTCAATATTTCCATCCGAATTCGAGGACGAGTTCTTTCTCTTAATAGAGGAGAATAATGTGAACAATAAAGGACATAAAGAATCAAGTTTGGAATTTACTAATTATTGAATTTTATTTAGTTTTCTTATAATATTAGATTTTTTTATTTATCAAGATTTCATAAATATTAATTATGAATGCTATACTGTTTCCTTTAGTTAAAGATTCAAATTTCTATTTTAATTACCGTTTTAGGCCTATAAATAATAAGTCTTCTTGATTTGTTAACAAGACTCAAAGGAAAGATTTTTAATTGAGTTGTGTAATTTCTTCCCCCTTCTCTTGTTTTTTTTTCTCTCATCGAGTTATTCTTCTACTTCAAACCCTCTATTCTTCTTCCTCTCTATGTTGGTGCCGCATCACGAGGCAAAACTAAAGATAATGCTAAACCATACTTTCATGCTAATTGCGCAATCATTTGCCACTACAGCAAGCAATCTCCATATCTCAAAATAGAATGGTCCTCTAAAGGGAAAACTTAATGGTCAAGCATATTGCACAACCAAGAGGGACAGTTGGGATGATGCTATACAAATTGAATTAGGGCAGTTAACTTTTAGCCCATTAGTGAGCTCAACAACAGTAAGCCCAGAGTCAGCTGAAGCCCGTGTTGGAACTAAACACCTAAAACCCCCCAAGAAAAGGTAGAAATCAAACTAGCAATGGAGAAAACCCTGCCTAAAACCCTCAAAAATTCCAAAAAAAAAAAGAATATATATTCTCTTCTCTATTGAAAATGGAACACTTTCTAACTAAGACAACTTGAAGTCCCATGGTGAAGAAAGTGAAAGAAGAGGAACCGCTCTCAAGAACTGGAAATATTCCTAGCATTGAAAAAGAATTTATAAAGGGAGTAAATGGATATTATATAGAAAAAATGCCCATGGGGGAAGCAAGGGAAGATTGTAACTTTAACTCCAATATGCGATTAGGCAGGGGCAGGTTATCCTCATAGTTCTCATATCCTAGTAATATAATCAGTTTTTCCCTGAGTTCACAATTTTCACTTACAAGCTCCAAGTACAACATATGCTCAATATAACTAATGTGTGAATGAGACACTCGCATAGAGGAAACATAATATTCTCAAGGATTGAGAAAGATAGAAATATGGAAGTGCGATCAACAACTTATAAATAGGAAAAAGGAAATATCAGAAATGTTGAGACCGAAAAATCTATCTGAAATCTTACTTTTGCTTTAATTTGCTCAAGAAGAATGTCGCAAATGGTATATCAACAAGAATCCCTTCAAACATTGCCTGCAATAAATACAAAAGAGACAATGTCCCATCGTGACCCACCATAAGAGACCAAATAAAGATAGCATGAAGAACAATTCAACTATCAGTTTAACTATAAAATTGAAATGAATTGAACAAAATAATAGAAAAGATACGTGAAGGATAAAATAAGTAAGAAAACAGTAGGACCAGGGCAAAGGCCTACCATCTGAAAAGTAATTACAAAGAAAATATAGAACAATATGGCGATAATAGAAAACCAATACACTATAGAATAACTGAACCAGATTGCAGGCATAACTCTGGGAGAAAATTTTCTGCTCCCATAGAAGCTTTTCAGATATAATGCCAATTAGGATACTAAATAATAAATA
>JAOTRH010121733.1:0-14744 GCA_034768845.1 Heliamphora exappendiculata
ACTTATTTTTGTATTTAGTAATTTTTTATTTTTTAATTAAAAATTTTTAAATAAAATTTTGTAATTAAAAAAAAAAATTGAGGGTGCAAATGTGAAAACAAAAAAAACATAGAGTGTAAGTGTGAAAATACTATTTTTCTGTCTAAAAGTTAACGAAAAGTTAATTTTTGGATCTAAGTGTTATAAAAATAAAAAAGTACGGGAGTAAAATAATATTTTAAAAAATTAAAAAAATAATAGTGATATAACCCTTAAATATAAAGATGTAAGTGTAAGTTATCCTTAAAATAAAAAATAAGGAGAGAAAACAAAAAGGAAAAAGGTAAAACACTAAATGGGGTTTTAAATAGTGGCAGTGATATAGTGTAGCGCACCTACGAGTGATTTGATGGTTCATAGTTTCTCTAACTTAATCGGGTTGGGTAAGTATTTGATTATAGAAAAAGTATATATTTATTTTTTCAACGTAGAATTCAATTTTAGGATTATTTTGATAAAATTCTCTGTATTAAGATATTGATACAAATTCACTGATAAGAAAATTATAAGTTTAATTAAGTAATTGATAAAGCCGAGCAATATAATATTTTAATATGTTATTATTTGAATATAATTTTAAATATATGATGGACTTAATTAGACTATATATTATATATTAAATAAAAAAATAAATATGAACATAATTATAATAAATAATAGGACACCCATTGTTTGTTTATTTGTGCATAAAATAACTGTAAAATTAGAGTTGAAAAAGTACATCCTCGTAATTACTAGAACAAATATTTAATGTCTTCATCCTAAGGTGAATTCTAACTCAATAAATCAAATAAATATTTAGATCTCACTAGTCAATAATATGCACCGATAGATGATAAGAATCATATTCAAGAATATGTCCATGATTTTTCACAACAATTAAACTTCGTTTACCATATGATGTATACAAACAGGTATACTATTTGTGCATTGGATCCTTAGTAGTTATTGTCTTCTATATATTGTTATGCAAAGTACTTTTTTTGTAGTCGGAATAATTTGCCCATAGAAACCCTTAGTGGGTTTGTAAGTCATAAGGCTTCCTATAAGTTTGTTTCATTGACAAAAATGGTTTCTTTTGTTTTATTTACTAATTGGGTCACCCCACATATGGAGCAGATTTCCAAAGAAAGCTTAACTTCTATCTTATGTGGGGATCCATCATATTCGATGTCTCTCTGAAAAGATTTATGGTTCTCTTTGAATAATTTCCCAAACTGTAATACCTTACTATCCGAGATGTTTCGACACTAGTGATAACTAACATTAATATATTTCAATCTTGAGTGAAATCTTGAATTTTTACTTTGATGGATAGTTGTGAGACCCTGACCCATTTTAATTTTCGCGATGTTTTATGATGTGTTGGTTATGGCTTTAACCGTTTTAGAACAACACATTTAGAGATGTGTTATGCATGCAGGCGCTTGGTTTCGGTTATTGTTTGGGCTTCTTCCCAGCGTCGACCGCTCGAGCGGGGTGGTGCCAGAGTGTCGGGTCGGAGGGCGACCGCTCGAGTGGTGGTTGTGCGCTCGAGCGGGGTGATGGAAAAGGGGTATGTCGGCAGGGGTCCGCTCGAGCGGTGGTGGCTGGGCGCGATTCTCTATAAAGCTTTTTAAATATCTTTTCAACCAAACAAAATATCTTTCCTCCATCTTTTCTCTCCCACCAAGTTTTCTCTACCTTCTCTCTAGCTTTCGGAGGGCCCGGGGCTTGGGTTTTGGCGATCGGGTAGCAGATCTGTGTTCTACGTGACGAGGGCTTCGTGTTCATCCGGACGGATTCTCGTTTCGGCGAAGTGCATTTTACGAGGCGTCGAGTTTTTAACTCACCAAGGTAGGATCCTAAACTCTAATGTCTTATAAGGGTGCTACGTGTAATCGTGCGTGTTTTTATCGGTTAAAAGGTATGAGATTTGAGTTTATTTCAAAGTTGGATTTTTGGGTTAAAAATCGTTTCTCGTCAATTTTGGTGGATGAAATCGGGTGTTGGGTGTTCCTTTTGAGGTTGTGGTGTTAGGCTTGGAAGTGTGTATGTCTGAGGGTGTTGAATGGGTGTTTGGAGGTTTTGACTCGGGTTTGGAAGGTTGAAACCATAACTTATTTGGGTCAGTGAGATCCGGGTAGTTGCGTTGTTGTTTGGTGGTTGAGTTCTTGGTTTTCAATTGGTTTCTTATGGTATCCGGTTGATTGATTATGGGGTTAATCGACTGAAATAGTATTGGATTCTTTTTGGGAGTTCGATGGGTTGTGCGTGGTGATTGGATGCGGGGCGTGTTTGGACCCGTGGCACCTTTGGGAAAAAGGTAGTGTTTGTAACCTCATAGTTTGAGGGGTTTAACGTTGGCCTTGGGGTCAGGCTTGGTTTTATGGGTTGTTGGTTGTCTATGTGAGTGGATGTCGAGTTGTATGACAGGTGGCGTCATGACGTGAAGTTATTATGGCTATGTTCGTTATAACTGATTATGTTCATTTATAACTCTGTTTATTTATGTACGATTTATGTAAGTGAATTACATGGCTTTGATATCATTATGTGTAACGTGATTACATGCTTTAAAACTCAGAGTTTTATTAGGTATGGATGTGATGAATCTGTGGGAAACATGCATGTGGTATGTTATATGCATCTAAATCCTGATTAGGTTATGCATAGGTGTGTTCGGTGTTATTCCGTAATGTTCGGTGTTATCCCGTAGTATACAGTATTATCCTGTAGTGTTCAGTTTTATCCCGTGGTATGTAGTTTTATCCCGTGGTATAATTCCGTGGTCGGCTATTTTATCCCGTGGCTTACGGTAAGGTATGCGGTTTTATCCCGGGGTATGCGGTTTTATCCCGTGGTCGGCGGTTTTTACGGTTTTATCCTGTGGTTTGCGATTTTATCCCATGGTATAGGCATGTGTGAGGATGTCTGTTATGTTTGAATTTGGGTTATTTTATCTCAGCGTTAGGGCTGTGGTTGCAGTGTGTGAGGGCCAGTTGTATGCATCATGGATTGCATGAACTGCATTATGGGGCGGATAAAATCAAATTTTAAATTATTTTAAGAGTCGTGTGAATCGCGATCTAAAAATCTATTTTCAACTGTTTTTTAGACTCCAGTGTGTGAGTCAAAACATGGTTATTATCCTCGCCTTCCCGTTTACATGTGAAAATCTTTTTTTTTTTTTGAAGGCTTGAAAGAGAGTCTAAAACTGCACCTCTTTTTCCTAGCATGTTTAGCTTATAATGTATGCCTGTCTAGTTTCTGCTGAGTTTTAGCTCACAGTGTGAGATTTTGATTTTCTTCAGGAACCGGTCACACTGGTTGATCTGGATGTGCTGGAGAGGTGGAAGAGTTATAGTCTTCTTTTTTGTTTCATTTGTTACATATTTTTTGGTGTTGGAACCATGTAATATAAGTCTTTTTGGTGATTATATACAATACATGTATGGTTTATTTTGAGAATGTATTCTCCAGTTGGGTAAGTGGTATGATTGTTTGTGGTGTTTTACGTAACCCGGAGTTTGAAGCGTGACAATAGTACTCTGACTATCACAATAAAAAATACATATCTTTTGTAGCAAAACAAATTCCTCAAGGAATCTTTTCATCCAAAGCGACTATTTGCAAATTTCTGTCACTGCTGTAAACTGGCTTGGTTGTAGAAAGTGCAACACATTTTTCTACTTTAGGTTTCCAGGGCACAGTTCCCCTAAAAATAACCAAATAACCTAATGTGGGCTTTTTAGAGTTAATATCCCCAACCATGCCGGCATATGTATGACCTACTAAGGTAGGTTTATCATTCTCGAAGCAAATATATATCCTGAGGGTTCCTTTGATACGCTTAAAAATTGCCTTTACTACAATTCAGTGCTCTTTACCATGATTGGAATTAAAATTGCTACCAACTGTGTGAGTTCTGTTTGGCCTTGTATGCACCATGGTGTACATCAAACTTTTACTATGGGAGCATACTGAACTTAATTTATTCATATGTCATTTCTATTCCTCAATGGAAAGACACTTCTTTGAGCTCAATTAAAATGATTAGCAAGAGGAACACCAATCGGTATCACCTCATCCATGAGAAATTTGTAAAATACCTTCTCAATGTACTTTTCCTGAGATAATAATAACTTCATAACCTTTTTGTCTCGAAATAATTCTCATGTCAAGGATCTTTTTTTTCCTGCATGTCTTTCATGACAAAGGACTTTCTTAACTCTTTGTTAACTTGACAATTTTTTGAATATCGTGGCCAATAATTAACATACATCTATATAAAGTTGAAGATTAATAAACTCACTATCAAGATATTTCTCGATGAATACACAATGATTTAAAGTTAACTTCTCAAATCCAGATTCCCTGTTGACACCCTATGTTTTCAACATCCGATCTATATGCCAAAGTCACTAGACCTTAAGAAGTAAAAAGGAAG
Organism: Heliamphora exappendiculata; assembly: GCA_034768845.1. Lineage (NCBI taxonomy): Eukaryota > Viridiplantae > Streptophyta > Magnoliopsida > Ericales > Sarraceniaceae > Heliamphora > Heliamphora exappendiculata. Next base: position 4,469 of record JAOTRH010121733.1, read on the forward strand.
CCTCAATGAATATCCTCATACATTAAGAAATAGGACTATACATTATCAATATTGTCTCATAAGTAGTATTCCTTTCAAATTCAAGAGCATTTAGAAATCTCATAGGCCACAATTCAATGCACTCGCGCACCTCTACCTCTCATATACCACTCCCTCACTCACTTATGCACTCCCCCAAAGGCCCTCTTAACGTTGCCATATGTCAAATCCCCAATCTTGGCATGCTAACGCAGTTCCAGTGCCCTTACTAAAGCTCTAACGACACACTGTCGAGCCACTGATGCCAACAGTACTAATTCTAACCAAAGTTATCTTTCTACCAATCCGAATATCATCGATTTTAGTTGAAGTCCTATCGGAGTTCAAACGGTCTACTGCTCTAAGAATTTTCAAGTCTTAGCTAAAGTACTGTCAAAAAGCTTGCTTCAAAGATAACCACATTTTCTGTACTCTATGACACTACAGTCACTTCCCAAATATGCTATCTTTTCCTTCTAAAAAGAATAAAAACCCCAATCCTAGTTTGGGATTGTACACCAGTACTCTAAAACGTACAAGTGCTTGAGTCACTAGGAGTGCAATCTCTGATCAGGGTTAGTGACATTTTTCTCCGGTTAAAAATTCTTTAACATGTTTGGACTTTTGTACAACTACAAGATAGTACTCTAGGTAGAAAATATGTACAAAATCCTAGATAATTATAAGAATGCTAAAAAATTAAAATTTCCATTTTTAAGATTTTCAAACACATCCATTCGGACGGTCATACAAAAAGACTCCCTTTCAGGCTATCTTGCATGAACTACGTGTAACCTAATTCCTAATATGGATACGTGGCAACCATCCTAATGGAACGATTGTAATCAAATCATCGTTTAATTCTCATCTAAATTCCATTGCACCTAATTTCATTTTTAGATATATACGTAGCCTAACAACTAGGCTCAACCTTCGTGGGGGTATAGCTACTCCCTTCGTCGTTAGAGGCGAGATGGCCAAGGTAAACTTCTTGATTACTTACCCTATGTCTTCATCTCGCCTTGGCTTAGTTGAGATTGGGCTACTGGAATGGTTTCCATTAGACCTTGGACTTTTAGAGTTGATCCAACTTTTGGTTTCTAGGGTTGGATCTAACTCTTTCTTTTTAGAGTTTGCATAACTTCACAATCTCTATTCCTATGGCATTGAGTCTTCAAGTGGCATGGGGTCTCTTGAGTACGACGTTCACCCTGGTGGTGACTAGGTTGGCATGATGAGTGCTTATTCCCTAGGCTCTTCTGGTGAACTTCTTTACCCTAGTTATGGTGGGTTTGTCCACCATTTCCAATAGATATAACTCGAGACAAGATTCCCATGAAAACCTCTAATAACGTTTTGCTAGTTGTTCCCACAAAAGACACCATATGCACTGGGATGAATCCATATGAGCATGTGAAAAGAGAAAGAACTAGTCCTTTGGAGCTTCATAGAAATCTAGGTTAATCTGCAAAAGACAACGAGTGTGAGACTAGCTGACAATGATTGCCAAAATGTCCTTCCAATGCCTAAGTTAGTGTGTTATCGTGAGAGAAAATATCAACTTAGAGAGAGAGAGAGAGAGATGTATGCATGTATTTCAATAGAGTTTTGGTAAAGAGTTTATGTGTACCTTGAGGAAGGGTTGGGCTTTCTTTATATTGAGATTTAAGATTGAATTTTGGGAATGTCATCATAGAAAAGCCAATACTTCCCTAACTCTGCCCCGAAAGCCACAATGTCGGGCCTATATCATTAGAGAGGTTGAATGGGGTTTTAACTTTACCGTGATTAGTTAGATTATCATTAATGTTAGAGGGCTCGGCCACGCTAACCTTATTAATGCTGGTAAACTTAGCTATGCAAGCCTTTAAGGCTCAACATATTTTTATAAGCTCGGCAAACGGTGGCCTTCACCTTTGGCCCTTGGATTGGCCCTTCCTTGAATCCGAACACACATTTGGGCTTGGGCCACTCAGAATCTGAACACACTTTGGGCTCGGCCCACCTTGGGTGGCCCAAGCAAGGTTTCTCAATTATTAGAAGCAAATTTACAAGGTCTAACTCTCAATTATCATAAGAGTACAAGTGGTACCCAAAGTTTTAAGAAGTTTATTTTTCTTCGGTTCAAAACTCAAAATAAGTTGCATTTAGTGGGCCAATTATTAAGTACTCGCAAAGTACGTGTAGGTAATGCGTAATGGTACACTCGGCTAATAACTGATCGCAACCCACACTATATGAATCATCCATTGTCTTCTAACTATTCAATAAAGATGAGTCACTATGTTCGAACTGCAAAATTTACTGTTACGATATTGAATGAAAATACCACGTGAAATTTTCACATAATAATTTAGAAGCATCAAATAATTTCTTGCATTCAGTACACAAGTCTATTATAAAATAGTGAATTTACACTCTTAATAAAGTATAATTCTTGTCGCTCAAAGCCAAAATGCACAATACAAACTTGGAAAATAAAAATTTGAGAACCTCCCAAGAACCTAACAATCTCTACACTAATAATTAGGCAAAATAAGCTTGTTGTACACATTGGTTGGTGACTCATTATCTAATGATAATATTAACCTGCAATTATTTTTACTATGGTAAGCATATATGGACCAAGAGCATTGAATGGGGTGACTGCCATCCTAATTTTGAAAATTTTCATAATTATAGTAATATTAATTTTAATTATTTTGATTTAAAATCGTAGATACCCAAAAAAATATTTTAAAATTGTAAAGATTCACTTTCTCCATTCCAAGGTTTTTAAAAATTTCTATTACTTGTCTATTAAAAGATTATCAAACTTTTTGTTTTCCTAAATTATTATGAAGGTGTGTGGCAAATCTATTGTCGATAGTTTTTAACTTCATACAATTAATTTTAGTTATAAGTTATAATTTTTTCTGAACACCTCAAATTTCTACTTTAAGTTATAAATAATTTTTTTTATATTTTAGTTATAAGTTATAATGTTAATTAAATATTCATAATTTTTGTTATAAATTATAATATATAAGATATTAATTTTAACAATACCAAACACCCTTTGTATGTCGGTTCCTATATATTGAAAGAAATTAATGTAATGATTGTTGTCAAATTAAAGACAAAAGCATGAAGCTTAAGCTTCTTTCCTAACATAGGAAGCCATCTTAAAGCAGAAAGGACAATGGAGGTTTAAAGAATTAATTAAGAGAGAATCATCTTTTCAACTAACCAAGATTTGTATTGTAAGAAAGAAACAAAAAAATAGAAAAATGAAAAAAAAAATTTAAAAGATAAGAGTATTCACCCTTTGTGTGTGAGGTAGGGTCCCACCCCATGATGAGAAAAATTTATGAAATGATGTGTAACTCCTGATTCATATATTTTAATAAATAATTTGCATTACGTTCGGTTCCTTCTCATCTTTTTTTTAATTATTATTTTAGGTAAATTACAGTGAATTTTTTTAAAATTTAGTAAAATATCAATCACTATTTATGTAATTTTTAAAATGTCATTAACTTCATCTCTAGTTTAGATTTTGTATTAAATTAGTCCAATTACTAAATTTTTTCTCAGTTGTGTCTTGTTTGGCATACTTTTTGAATAAATTTTTATGATCTAATCCGTTCATTATGTAGAACTCATCGAGTAAGTGATTAAGTAACATTTGTTTAACTAAGTGATTGAATAACATTTATTTAACAATATTTTTAAAATTATATTATTTATTTATTTATTTATTTATTTATTAGCAGATCTTATTCAACCACTAAGTTATAAATATCGGATGAATCTGAATTTTCGTATACTAAACAAACTCGACGAGTTCTACGTAATGAACGGATTGGATCATAAAAATTTATTTAAAAAATGCGCCAAACAAGGACAGATGAGTAAAAATTTAATAGTTGTACTAATTTGATGCAAAACTTAAATCAGGTGAGAGATTACTAACATTTCAAAAATTACAGAAATAGTAATTGATGTTTTACTAAATTTCAAGAGTAGTCACTGTAATTTACCTTATTATTTTTTATGTGAGATGTTTGATCCCTTCTTAAAAGGGATAACTTAGTGCTGGAAGCTTTCTACCATAGTGAGATTGAGGAAAATAATTTGTCTAAAATTTTATTTCTATTTTTTTATCGAAAAAAAGGTATTGGGCTTAAATATGTTTTTGAATGACAATGTTTCTAAGAGCATTGAGGTAAATATATAATGCTAAAATGCCTTAATTAAATATTTTTTTTACCCAAATCTTTATGGAGAATATTACACACACACACACACACGTATATTTATATTTATATTTGATGTTTCAAGTTGTTCGGACTAATTTGTACGTATTTTAACTAATTTTTAGAGAATTAATTTTACTATTCAATAACAAAATATCATCAATTAAAATTGAGATAAAATATTATATAGATTAAATACAAAAATTTATAACACTTAAAAAATTTCAAACTTAAAACTTTATATGAAACAAATCTCAAAATTTGATATATTAACCACCAAATCAATTTCTTAGATTATTTTCTCAGAGAATATTATACTATAACTAACACGTAATGTTGATCTGACCTAAATATTTTTCTAAATTTAAAATATATTATAAAAAAAGGAGAAAAGAAAAGAACATTGTACCAAAAGTCCTTTATAAATGCACATTAACGGTGATATGACCTCACACTTCTCATCAGATCATATATTAAAAAAAGTACAAGACAAAAAAGTACTCGATATTGCATAAATTCAAATCAATACTGGTAGAAAAAAATATTTTTTTATTAAAATATAATAAAATATTTTTTATTAAATTTTATATTATTTACTTTATTCTTTAATGAGTTTCTATTATTGGATTAAAATATTTTACTGATTCCTTTAATAGAGACGGTCTAAAAAATAGCAAAGAATTGTTTTGGTCAAGAGCTTACAAGAGATTTCTGAAAGCAACAAAAAAATCTTAAAAAAATGTTAAGTTAGCGTGTGTTTGGCTTAATTTTTTTCGTTAATTTTTTAATTTTTTTTATTTTTAACTAAAAAAATAAATATATAAGATGTGAAAAAAGCCAATTAATTACAGTGAGAGGTCAAACAAATAAATTTTTAAATAAAAAATAAAACTTTTACAAAAGAGTTAAGACAAACAAAGGCTTATTAGCTAGAGCCAAGCGAGACATTAATAGATATTCTTGTTATAAATATAGTTGGAAAACCCAAACCTTTTCTTCCTTTTTTATGTTACATTTTTACTCTCCATAATTAAAAGATTATGAAAGTTAAATTTTGCATTCGGCTTTTATATTACGATCGTAATTTATATTACATTTCAGAGCACTCTTAATAGAATATTTGTCCTATGTAGCACATCTAAATGTTAAGATTTAATTAATCTAATAACTAAAATAATATTTATATTTTCTTTTATTTTCACTTTTTTAACCTTTTTCATCTCACTATTCTCTTACTAATAAGCTCTCCTCTTCTTTATTTTACATTTAATTCCTCTCTCTATTTCATATCTAAATTTTCTCTCATAAAAAAAATTAGTAAGAGCCAAGGTGTAAAATATATATATATATATATATATATATGGCCAAAAAATATAATTGATTATATATTTTGTTTTATTTACATATATCATTTTTATTTTAATATGTTGTTATCCTTAATAATTGAGAAAATTATTCATTATTTAAAATCTATTTTATAATATTAAATTATATTCAAAATAATTTTAGGAACGAATAATTGCTAGTAATTATAAAAATATGAACATAAGAACAACAAAACAGCAGTAGTAGTAATAATAATAATAATAATAATAATTGGGTGAAAGTTTGAAACAATGGAAGTCTAAAAAGAATGAAGTTTGGGCTGGGCTTGATGGGCTGTTGAGTTTACTAGGAGGCTAGGAGGGCCCACGCTTGAGCCGTGTTCTTTTCTCCATAAATTTTGTAATATCTCTCTACCATAGTTTCTCTCATTTATTAAACCTCATTTGTTTCGATATAAAATTTTTATAATAAAAAATATTTTTTTATATAAAATAATTTTATAAAATAATTTTTATTTTTATTTTTCGATACTTGATTGACAAATAAAAAATAATTATAAATTTTTAAATAAAAATACATTACTATTTTAATACAGTTAATCACCACAGTCGCAATCCCACCATCACCACCATTTCCTCTCTACCACCATTCCCTCTCCACCACCATCCATGCCACTACAAAGACAATACCCAACCACCACCATAATCAACGCCACCTCCAACCACCGCCCACCATCACTGCCCCGCCGTCGGTGCCATTACTTTCTTTCCTGACACAAAAAATGAGTTGCTCCATTCACTGTGTAAATGATTTTTTTATCATTTTAAAAAGTATTTTCTGTTATTTTCATCAAACTAAATAATAAAAAATAATATATATATATATATATATATATATTTAGATAAAATATTTTACATTAAAACAAATGGAGCTTAAGTTCAATTGATTTTTTAAAACTCTTTAAAATTTTCATAGTTAAGTTCATATTAATCGTAAAAATAATGTTCTTTGGCATATTTTTCATTGGAGTGACTTTTTTATGGAACATATTATTGTAAACAAAAATAAACAATAATAAAAATATATATATTTGACACCTTAGAGCATAATTATTAGTTGCAAAAAAAGAAAAAGAAAAAAGGCAAGAAAGAAGAAAGACAAAAGAATGTAAAAAGTTAGTATCATGATTTAACTAATGTGGAAAATCAGATAAATTAACTACATAACGTCCTTTTACTCATCTCAAAAAAAAAAAATTTCTATGTGCTTATGAAAAACTAAAACTAAAGAATTAATTATTTATTAGTCATTTTAAAAGATTTGTTAAAGAATTAGTTTTAATGCTAAATTTTTTAAATGTTAGATTTTACTCTTTAAACGAGGGATATTAGTATGATAATTTTGCCTATTAAATCATTCCCAACAGCTCGTTCTCTCTTGTCTGTGTCACACTCCCACGAAGGTTGGTAATGGTCACCCCTTTCGGTCTCGATCATGGCTCCACGATCTTCCAGACGAAGTCATTTTAATATATTTGAAAAGAAGAAGAAGAAGAAGAAAAAAAAATTCTGAGACACGGGACAAATCAATCACCAACAATTACGAAGAAGTTCTGAGACATGCGACAAATCAATCACCAACAATTACGATCTCATCGGTAGCGGAGGTGATGGTAATTCTAGTGAAAATGAAAGACAATGTTAGATCTAGGCAACTCAGGAGGTGATGGTAATTCTAGTGAAAATGAAAGACAATGTTAGATCTAGGCAACTCAAGAGGAGGGGGTGAATTGAATCTTTAAAAAAGGCAATAGTAATTAAAAAACCTTTTTTGAAAATATTTCAATATAGCAAGATATGCAGATATATAACCAATGCAAATATTAAAAAATGAGGGATAGAGAAATAGAACCAGACACCAGAAATTTATAGAGGTTCGGCTTTATCTTAACATACATCAACTCTTCAAGATCTCCCTTGAGTATTTTCACTATTCAGAATACTTCCAGGCGTATTATAAGCCTTTACAAATTTCAAGATTCCACTTGAGCTATCTGAATGTTTACGGGCACATTCACAAGCATGTTACAGCTTCAAGAAAATCCTATGAAAACAAGCCCCAATTTTCTTCTAATTTCTCTAGAACTCATTTTTGATGAGTTTCACTCACCCACTCAAAGGTTAAAGGATGGCTCACCCTTGATTACAATAAATGAGATGTAATAAATAAAGAATACTCACTCTCTTTACAAAATCGATTTACAATAAATGAAAAGGTAAAAAGAGATGAGGAACAAGAACAGGAATTGCAGCAATAAATATGAGCTTGATAATTTCTGATATGGATTTGAGCAATGGAATATTAAATGCAAGTCTCTCTCTTTTAAATGTTGAGAAGTAACTCCTTATATAAGTTCTTGTGAGTTCTTGACCGTTGAAGGTAGGTGGGGGCAATAAATGCCAAAAATCTAACCGTTGAGATCTGCCGTATTTTGAATTTCCATTTTTAGGGTCGACACAAATAGCTTTGGTGTCGACACAAAGTGTCTAGAGTAGGGTTCTTCATGGAGTTGGGTCGACATGAATCTTCTGTGGGGTCAACACAAATTCTGCACTTTACCTTCCAACGTCCTGGGGCCGACACAAATGAATCTGGTGTTAACTCGTTTGAAACTTCAGCATCAGGAGGAATCGTTTTGTGTCGACTCAACTTGTCTCTGGTGTCGACACTGAATTTCTGCAGGAAGCCTTGGTACTTTTGTGTCGGCACAAATGTGTTTTGGGGTCGACACCAAAATTTTGCAATTAGCTTCGGTAATTTTGTGTCGACACAAATCTTCTTGAGGTCGACACCAAAATTCTGCAGGCAGGCTCGGGACTTTTGGGTCAACACGATTTGTTGTGGGGTCGACACCAAAAATCTGCAGGAGGTTTCGGTTGTTTTGTGTCGACGCAATTTCCATTTGTGTCGACCCAAACTTTCGGAAACCAAAAGTGATGATCACTTTTGTGTCGTGTCGACTCAAAATGAGTCTTCGGCACTTTGGTACTTTTGTGTTGACGCAAAACTAGTTTGTGTCGACACAAACTTTTTCGTACCTGAAGATCAACTTGAAAAATAGTTAGGGTGTCAAAGCATTTAATCAATTGGTATTGCCATACTTAATAAGCTTCAAGTATACTTTGCCTTAAAAGTGTTTGACTTAATTTTTAATTAAGATCAACACAAAAAATTCTAATTAAATAATTCTTAAGTGTTTGAACCTTTTGAGATAAAAGTCTTTTTTTTTTTGTTAAGATGTCAACTTTGATTGTTCAAAATGTGTTAACACTTTCATTTTGAAAATATAAAATATTATCCATTTAAAATCATTTATTCTTAAAAAATAAATTATGAAAATCATCATAATCAAATTAAAAAGCCCTTGGGTTAACAATCTCTAAATTTTTGATGATTACAACCATATTATCATTTTTTAGAAAATCGTTTAAAATATTTTTCGATAAGAGTTCTCCCCTTACTAATATGCCTTAAGCATTAAAAGCAATTATATCAGTTAGGCATACATCAGAGTGAAAACATGCAATTTTTGACATAATTTACACAAGAAATCAAGATGCATTTAGAATTTATTCTAGTTTGTGCAAAATAGTGAATGTGTATAAAAATTCATCCAATCATATCCAATTTTATTCAACGCACAATCATAGGCAAATGAATGAAATGTAATGAACAGATATATATCAACATAAAAACAATTCATTCATCATTTATTCAAGACAAGAAAACTATTCAAGTATTCACAACATTTAACCCAAAAAAAAACTTTATATCTTCACATTTCATTAAAAACTTAAAAAAAGTTTGAAACTATACTTCAACATTTCTCTTCTCTCCCCTTCACTTCTCTACTTTTCTACTTCCTCTCTCTTCTCCCATTTTGTAATTATCAAAAAAAGTTAGGGGTTGTCCATGAAGTGTTTGAACTCCTTCTTTGCCTTAGCCTTCTCTTTACTAGCAGATGCTCGTTCCTTTACCGCACGTGCTCGTTCATCTTTTGCTTCACTCGCTGCAAGGGCCTTCCATCTTGCTGCCAAAGCCAAGTCAGCTTTCCTTTTAAGGCGTGTAGCATTTTCTTCTTTGGTTTCTTTGGGCTTGAACTACTTGGCCCATACCTCTTTGATCCACTTCAAATACTCTTCCACTTTATGAGAATTGGTTTGAACAGTCGTGACGATCCCTTCGTCGTATTCTTTGCGAACTTGCCGAAGAATAGCATTGTTTGCATTAACAATTGAGGCAATGCCGTCATCCATTGTGCGACACAATGATCATCCAGCATCAGTTGCGCGTTCAATTACTTTGCACAAGGATCGATTTGATCTTTCAAGATCTTTAACCTTGGAGGAGAGGTTGGTGACGATGTGATTAAGATTGAAGAAATCTTAGTCTACCTTAGGTTGATTTAAGGTGACCTTGAAAGACAGAGCGTTGATGAAAGAGAGAACTTCAAAAAGATCAACATGGATTGAAGCAGAAGAGGATGATGGAGCAGCAGGGGGAACTTATAGGGTAGAGACAAAAATAGGAGGAGGAGTAGAATGTGATGGACCCGGAGTGTCAAATGGTCCATGAGAGTCATGATGTGCAGGAGGAGAATCAAGATCAATGGGTATGGATGGAATGTCTTGAGA
>JAOTRH010121744.1:3899-14742 GCA_034768845.1 Heliamphora exappendiculata
TTATTTTTTTACATAAATTTCTTTATATACTTTTTAAAAATATTATAAATTTTATAATGTCATTTTTATAAGAATTATATTTTTAAAATATATTTATCAAAATTTATATTGAATATAAAAATTTTTTAAAATAAATTTAAAAACTTTATTACGACTTTAAGATAAATTTTTTAATTTTTAAATTAAAATAACTTTTAAAAAAATTAACTTATTACTTGTTTATTTAAAATCACCGCTACATTCAACAGCCAGACTTCTTACTTATTTAGCTTTATATAATTTTATAAAGTCATCATGTTGCCAAAGCCTACAATTCCATTGCAGCTGGATTGACTGTTTTGACTAATCCAAGCTAGTCAATCAAGGCCGTACAATCCCTTAACCAGGGTTAGTCAATAAACCCTAGATCGTTAACCACAATCACTTTCCACGTACTATATATATACAAATCCCCCCATGCAATCCTCTAACGACACATAATCATCCCGTCTCTCTCTACCAATTTCCATTTTTTTTAAAGAAGAACCTTTATTTCCAAATGAAGCCCATCATTCTGATCATTGCCTCCCTTCTAATTCTATTTCTGTTCTGTTTCCATCAATGCCATCTCTCTCTCCAACTCCTCTTATTCTCTCTGTTCCCTCTGATCCTCAACTCGTGGCTCCTACCAGGCGGCTTTGCATGGCGAAGCCGCCACCAACACGGCGAGAAAGCTCCAAAACTTAGTGGTCCGGCGGGATGGCCGTTGCTCGGGGCCATTCCTCAAATGGCTTCCCACCTGGCTCACCGTAAACTGGCTTCCATGGCGGCGTCACTCGGCGCGACTCGTCTTATGGCATTCAGTCTAGGCTCCACTCCCGCGATCATCAGTAGTCACCCAGACACGGCTAGGGAAATCCTCTGCGGCTCCTCCTTTTCCGACCGGCCAGTGAAGCAATCGGCACGGTTGTTAATGTTCGAGCGCGCCATTGGCTTCGCTCCGTCCGGGGACTACTGGCGCCGTCTCCGGCGAATCGCCGCAAACTATTTGTTCTCGCCGAGGAGCATTTCCGGCCTCGAAGGCCTCCGGCGGCGAGTGGAGGACGAAATGGCGGCGGAAGTGTGGAAGGAGATGGAAGAGAGAGGAGTGGTGGGAGTGAGAGGGATAGTGCAGAAAGGGTCGTTGAGGAATATGGTAGAGAGTGTGTTTGGGAGCGGTTTGGGGCATTCCGTCGGTGAGGAATTGGGTTTAGCGGTGAAAGAAGGGTATGATTTGATAGCCGAATTCAATTTGGAAGATTATTTTGGTTTAGGGTTTTTGGATTTTTATGGAGTGAAGAGCAGGTGTCAGGAACTGGCTATACAGGTTAAGGGTTTTGTTGGTCGGATTATTGAAGAAAGAAAGAGGGAGGGAGGGTTTAGCGGAAGAAACGATTTTCTTAGCGTTTTGCTGTCTTTGTCCGATGAGGATCAGCTCACTGATACGGACATGGTGGCTGTCTTGTGGGTAAGAGTTAAGACCCTCCTGTCTCTTTTTTTTTTTTTTCTCTAACGCAAAAAAAAAAAAAAGGCAAAAATCACCGCTTGCCGTCGCCGCTTACACGGGTATTGCACTGTCACTGTCGCTGCTTTTACTAGTACTACCAATACTAATATTACTACAAATTTACTAGCATCATTATTTTAAATTAGCAATCAAACGCCGCTTACATGGGTATTGCACTGTCGCTGTCGCTGCTTTTACTAGTACTACCAATACTAATATTACTGCAAATTTACTAGCATCATTATTTTAAACTAGCAATCAAACTAACATGAAAATATATTTTTCACAAAAACAAATATTTTATATAAAAAAAATATTATTCACCAAAACAACCGAAGCTAATACAATAAACATTTTCCTGAATTGAATGTGGTCGTACGATATGCTTTGGTGGTCCAATTATTTCTTGGATTATCAGATCGACGCTTTTGATCACTCATTTGGGTGATGAATACTATAGTATAAATTAGGCGTCGGCAAACCTATACTGTATAAATTGGACATGCAGAGTAAAAGTAGTTAAAAATAACATAGTAAAATGTCACAATTTTAGAATTGTGAGACGTTGTAAAAAAAAAATTAAAATCTTGGCGAATAATATATCATATCAAGTTATTATTGATACTTAATATTACTATATATATATATAATAAAAAAACACATGATTTAATGAATTGTAAAATAATATATCATATCAGGCTATTATTGATACTTAAAATCACTATATATATTTAATAATAAAGCAACAAATGATTTAATGAATTGTATTCTAATAAAATTTAACTTTTATTTTACTTTATTTTTCAAGGAAAAAAAGCGTATTCTCATCGTATACAATTTATTTATTTATTTTTATATAAAATAATTATAACACCCTCAATAATAACCTCAATAATAAGTCAACTCTAGTTTAGAATCTTAAAAAAACTAAGAAAATCCAAAAATTAACAACTTAAAAGTAACTCAAGTTATTTATTTTTCTTTTTACAAAATAAAATCTTTTAAAAAGTGAAACATTTAAGGTAGGAAAATGCTAATTACCGCTCAATGAGCCGGGATTAAAAAATATATAATGTATAAATATCTGTATAAAGTGTATTAATATTTATAAAAATGATAAATTCTATATAAAAAAATATATTAATATTAAAATTTTTTTATCTTTATTAAGCTTAGTGTGCATGGTTAGCACAATTTTTTAAGATATCATAAAGAGACTTTTACGTCATAATTGCATTGACTTTTTCTTGCATGATTCTTTAAATTTTACAACTACTGTTTGTAGTTTTAGTTTATGTCTATTAATCTTAGTTAAAAGTTATAAATTTTTTTAAATATTTATAATTTTTGTTATAATTTATAATTATTATTTTTATTTTAATTATAAATTATAATTTTTATTAAACGTTCGTAACTTTTACTACAAATTACAATCTATAAATTACTAGTAATAATTTTGCCAAACACAATAAAAAATGTGAACTTTAAATTATATCTAAAAAACGTGATTATGATTTTAAATAAAAATTATAAATATTTGTTAAAATTATAAAACTCATAGCTTTAAGTAGTAAAAAAATTTATATTTAATTTGTTAATTTAAAATAACAGTTAAAAACAAAATACTATAGGCACACTTATTTAAATATTTTTATACTTTAATTAAGTATAAACTAAAAAAACAAAAAATAAGCTAAAGCTAACTCTTCAATTACTTATTCATTGAAACTTTGAAGTGGCATGGCCATAGAAAAAGCATGAGGGGTATTGCTTGTCATGTCCTTATGATTCTATCCTAAATGCAAAGATTTGCACTACACTTTATCAACAACAGATCATAAGGCTATAGTGAAAAGAAGAGTCAAAAGGTTAGCTAGGCTTTGAGACATATTTGACTAGACAAAAGAGTAGGTATTCCATGGTTGAGGTCTGATAAAACCAAATCATAATAATTACTTGTTCTTTCATAAATATAGAAAAATGACTTTAAAAAATTATTTAAAATTTAAAATAAACAGTTTAGGTAGGTTGATCCTCACTAATTGGGGGCCTAAGCATACATTTAAAATGGCACCTTATAAATGTTTAAACAACTTTTAAAAAAGAAAACATTAATATATAATTTTTTGAAAGAGTATCAATTTTCTTGTTAATTCATATTTTACTAATATCTAATTTATAATTAAAATAGCACCAAACATATTCAAGAGTTATATTATTAAAAAAACAAAAAAATTAAACCAATATTAATAAATAATCACTTAAATACTCAAAATCTTCAACAAATTTTGCATTCTATATTTGTTTCTTATCACTAAAAAACTTATTAAGAACTCTTATTTGAGATTGAATTAATTATTTTATTCATTTGTTTTTCTTCTTTTTTTTTTCATATCTAGTACTGTTTAGGAGTCAAAATTTTATAAAATTTTGTAAATTAAAAAAGGCATAGAGAAATTAAGAACATCCACAATCATATATAGTTATTATGTAAATAAAAAAAATACCAAACTTTGCAAATATAAATATATATTAGATGCATGATAAAACTAAAAATAAGCGAGATTTCTCACTTTTTATCTCAAAAGGAAGTCAAAATAGAGAAAAAATAATGGTAAAAAGTAGGACTCAATCGTTACTTTTGTTTCCATATGAATTATCAATTATTTGTATGTTGACCACTTTTCTGTGTAAAGTGGTGTAGGATATTGTTGAAATTAAAATTTTATATTTTATACTTTTTAAAAGAAGTTAGAAGTCTTTAGTAAATGTATTAAATTATAATTAGAATAGAAAAAAAAAATTTATAATTTATAATAAAAATTTTAAAATTTTTTAAAAAATTATAATTTATTATTAAAATTATTTATAAAAAATTAAAAATTAATATAAAAAATGATGCAAAACACCTTATATGTAAATTTGTGCATATAAATTTGTGCATAGATACTTGCACACTTTTTTATATAGAGTTGTGTTATACGCACAAATTTTTACTAATAAGAGTTTTCATTATTATCATATATTTGTGTTTTGATTGGTTATTTATATTTGTGTATTTTTTTTCTTTTATATAAGATAAGTCTCATAATTATATGACAAAAAAATAATATATTCGAACCTATAATTTGTGTATTGCACTTATGGTTGTTCATACAATTTTTTTTTATTAATTTTAGGAGATGATATTCAGAGGTACAGATACCGTTGCTATTCTCCTGGAATGGATCATTGCTAGAATGGTTTTACACCAAGACATCCAATCAAAGGCTCAGCAAGAGATTGACACCTGCGTTGGCGGCCGTCGACACGTGCGAGACTCCGATATCACAAATCTCCCTTACCTTCAAGCCATAGTGAAAGAGTCTCTGAGATTACACCCCCCGGGGCCGTTGCTCTCGTGGGCCCGCCTCGCCGTCCACGACTGCCACGTCGGAAAGTTCTTTATCCCAGCTGGCACAACCGCCATGGTCAACATGTGGGCCATAACCCATGACCCTTCCATTTGGAACGACCCATGGACTTTCAAGCCCGAACGTTTCATGGAGTCGGACTTCTCAATCATGGGCTCCGACCTGAGACTCGCCCCGTTTGGGGCCGGACGCAGGGTGTGTCCGGGTCGGGCACTCGGGTTAGTCACGGTTCAGTTGTGGCTCGCTCGGTTTCTGCACCAGTTCCGGTGGGTGCCGGTTCCGGGCCAACCCGTGGATCTTTCGGAAATGCTGAGGCTCTCGCTTGAGATGAAGAAGCCGCTGGCTTGTCGCGCATTCCGGCGCCGGTACGGCTCGGCTGGCGAAGAAGTGATGAGTTCTTAAGCATTTAACAATAACATATATATATATATATATATTAATTATTAGTTTGGTTTGTAATTTTATGTTCTTAATTAAGGATTTGTTAATCTGCGTTAGGGTGCCTTTCTTTATTATCTTAGTTTTTATGTAACCTGGAAGAAGCAGTGTAAGAGGAGCAAAACACCTAGTTCTGGGCATAATAATATAGTTTTGAATTGCTTTCGTTAAAGCTTTGTTTGGTTTTTCAAAATAAATTGCCTTTTTTTAGAACCTCTTTTTTGGAATTTGTGATTTTCAAACTACAAACTAAGCTTTTGTGTGAGATGTCTAAAATTTTTTAGCTTTTAATTAAAAAGTTTAACTTAGTTAAAAAAAAAGATAAAAACTTAATTATAATTAATTCTTTTCACTTTTTGCTAAAACATATAATGTGTCATTACTTTTTGCTTTAAAGATGTATTATTTAAGATACTAGTACAATTTTTTTTGTTTTTCATAATAGAGTTAATTTTTTAATTAAAAATATTATAATTGTTTTATTTTAAAAAAACTAAGAGCGTTTAGAGTGTGTATATATTTTTTTCTCAAAAAAGGTAAAAAAAAAAAAACTTAGTGAGCATTTTAGATATGTTAAATAGTTTAGCTTACAATTTACTCTTTTTTTTAACAAAAGAATCAAGCTTTTAAACATGCCAAACAAAAACTAAGATCAATGGTTAAATCATCAATTTATGCAAACCGATTGCATTTTTTTGTCGTTTGTGTTTAAAAACAAAAGAAAAAGACAACTATGAGCTTATGAAGCACAACCAAACTAGAACATGAAAACTCATCTGGTATTATTAGGGTTTTTATGCAAACCCATTGCATTTTATTTGCCGTTTGTGTTTAAAAACCAAAAAAAATAAAATGAAAGACAACTATGAGTCCATGCAGCTCAAAACTCATTTGTGATTATTAAGATATTTAATCTCATATTGCTTAAATATAAAATGAGTAATCACTTGGACTCTGTTTGTTCATGATAAAATATTTTATCTATTTTTAATATTTAGTTGGTAAAATCAATGTAAAATATTTTTTTAATAAAATATTTTATTTGATAAGACCAATATTGATTTACAAAAAAAAAGATAAGTCATTTTATGGTGGCAGGAGATGGAGGCGGTGGCGGGAGTAGTGGTGTCGGGGGTTGGGGGTTGGGTTTTAGGGATCGGGTCTGGGTCTTGCGATCAGGGGTCGTGGGTCGTGGGATGGGGGTTTGAGGGGGTCGGGAGGCCAAAGTCCAGGGTTGGGGGTCAGGATTTAGGGTCCGAGATTCTAAGGGTCGATAGCCCACACCTCAGGGCATGGGGTCCGGGGATTGGGGGCCCAAGGTCTTAGGGTTGGGAGACCAGAGTCTAGGGGTAGGGGGATTAGGGTTTTAGGGTAAGGAGCCCAGGCGGGTCAGGGGCACGAGGTCCAATGTAAGGGGCCAGGGGCTCAAATGCATAACAACACGACTTAAAAACTTAATTAAACTTAAGTTATTAATAGTAGCTACAAGTTTTTTTATATACCAGACACAATTTCTATTCTTCATCGATGTGGGATGGAGTGACAATATCTTTTACTCATATATGCAACATCCGCATCGCGTGGCCCAAGTTCTTTCCGCAGTTGGGGTGCGTCTAGCTCATTAGCGAACACATAGTAACCCATTATAGTGCACAAAATATACAACCTTGAGACCTTTATCCTCTTCGGAGTCTCTACTCCTCTATCCACATTGTTACGGAGCCTGCATAGGATTAGAGTTGGTTTTAATACAATTTGTAACGACCTAAGTGAACTATTGGTCCAATAACATGAATAAAAAGTCCTAACAATACAACTAAAAAACTTAAGCTTAATTTATTAGTAGTAGTCCACAAGTTTCTTTATATATAAAATATAATTTCTATTTTTCACTAATGTGGAATGGTATCACATCGGGAGTTACGGGTCGGGAGTTTTGGGCAAGGGTCAGGGATCGAGAGTTTAGGGCCTGGGGTCTAGGGGTTGTAGGCCTGGGTTTAGGGTTCGAGGGTTCGGGGCTTCGAGGGTTTGGGACTCGAGGCCTAGGACCAGGGGTTCAAGGAATGGGGGCCTAAGGTTTGGGGGTTGGGAGTAAGGGTTTGGGGTTGAGGGTTTAAGTCAATATAACATGTTTGACAAAAAAAGTCAAAAAGAAAAATAGTCAAAAAAATAAAATAAATCAAAGCATTAATTTTCAAATACTATGTTCAAACTCTTATATTATATTAAAAGACAATAATGCCCTTATTTAATAATTTATTTACTATTAACATTAACTATAAATAATTGTTATAATCAACTATATAGAAAGGTAACACTGTTCAATTTAAATAAATTTTTTTAAAAATATACCTTTTTATCTAATTAAGTAAATTCAAAAAATCTACTGAAAATGCTAATTTAAAAAATATCATACTTTAAACACATTTTAGCTTTTTGGCTAAACCAAAAAAGGAGAAAAACTAGCTTTAAAACTTGTTGCTAATCAGGCACTAAGCATGTCCATTTTTAATGAAAAAATATAATTAGAATATGTAAAATACCAAAAAAACAGACACAAATGCACAATTTATGTAGTTCAATTTAAGAATACGTTCATAGAATTAGAGTAATTTCATTATAAGATGAGATAATATAATATAAGAGTAAAAACCTAAAAAAATAGGTAAAAAGCCAAAATGGATCTAAAACTATTTTTCTTGAGAGTGTTGATTTGAACCTACCAGATTTGTTTGTGATTGCTCTGTCTCGGGCTTATTCGCTTGATCCTCCACTTTATAAATTAAATTTTATAAAAAAAATTTATTTAAAATCGTAACGTCATTATAATGGGACGGTCGTGATCGGGCCACTAAAATTAATCAGGCTTAGCAGAATATTGCCTTTGGTGATCCCTCAACTTGCACATTAAGGTGAAGATATTTAGCCATTAATGCAAAAGTTTCGGCTTTTTGAATCTCAATGCCCTTTTAAATTGTGTTTTACAGGCACGTCATGCCTATAGCTTCTTTAATTATTTTTCTTGCAAATGCTCCACAAATCTGGAGTCTAGTTGCGTGGGTTTGGCATTTTTTTTTTCTTTTTTGTAAATTTTTGTTTTTTAATTTTTTTTTGTAAAAAATAGATATAAAAAGATATAAAAAATTTCATTAATTATAACGGGAAATCAAATAAATAAATTTTTTAAGAAATTTTTGAACAAAATAAATTTAAAAAAAAGCTATGCCAAATGGTGGAGAGGAAACCACGCGACATCTTCCTACACCGAATATCCTCGAGATGTATGCGTGTCGCCTCACTATTGTTCCAGCGAATTTCTGCTTTTTATAAGATAAATGCTTAATTTTATATATAGTTATTAAGTTAGTAGTTTTTAAATACCACGGGCTTGGGGACAGAGGTACAACTCCAACATTGGGGAACAATTTGATTTGGGGCAAGTCGGATGAATAACAACTATTTATACAAAATGATATATATATATATATATATATAATTAATGTATGTTTAAAGAAATTTTCAAAAATTTATAAAGAATTAAAAGAATTTTGAAGCGCTAAGAACCCTAATCACTTCTCCATTCGCCTTTGTATGTGTCATTCTTTACATAATACTTCTATTTAATAACGTAGAGAAAAACACTATATAGGACATGTTGACTCATTTTTGTTTAGTAACTAAAAAATTAGAACCTATTACTTAATCATGTACCAGGTTTTTTAAATCGTTAAAAACAATACGAGAACAATCACATGTGATATTTTAAAAATACCTAATAAGTTTCTCACTAAAATATTTTATGTGGGATAATGTTAATCCACTTTTACTGGTTACACGAGAGACAAAAATATTAACCAGCTTAACTGTGTATTAAGCATTCTTATTTACAAAAAAATACCAATAAATATGCTACCTATTACTTTAGAAATATAATTTTCTAATTTCATAGTTTAATGACATCAAGTACCCACGTCTTCGATCTTCTTTTTGTTGTCTCTCAACTCTCAAGGATTTGATCAAGTTTTCAGACATCAGAATGGATACATTGAGACTACATTTTTGTGGTCCAATGCTACATAATATTGATACTAGCTAGCTAATTCCTACAAGCATTCCTAGAATTAAGGAAATGTTATTTATTCACCCAAAAATAAGACTACATTTATAGACTAAGTCTTATAAAAAATTTATTTTAAATCGTAGCATATGAACAGATCCAGTTATGGGTTGAACTTTAAAAAAATAAGTTCCATACACCTAACAGTATTTTGTTGACAAGTTAATTTTGATCTGTCCTTGTGAATAAGTCCTTGTGAATAAGATAACTATATATACTCATGTCTTATTTGTGAAAGTTGTTTTTCTTTCGTTTGTAAGAATTTTTTACTTCTTTTTGGAGATGCTTTATTTCTGTTAATATATTTTTTTGTTTGATTTATTGTCGGTAAAAAATATATTAAGGTCTAATATATTTTTTTGATTAAAAATGATAACTATGTAAAGAGGATTATTAGTGGATTTTGCTTTTATGATTAAACACTTACAAGAGTCCTTTTCATCATTAGTGACGAAAGAGATGCTTTGTATTTAGAATTTTTTTTTAAAGAAAACTATTCAAAAAATAAATATTGTAGACCAAATTCATTTAGAAGAGGTAGTTCACATCACACTAAAATTGAATCTATATTATACATTTTTTATGAGTATTGGTAGAAAGTGGCAATTCCATTCTTATTTGTTATTCTGCACTCATTTTGTATGATTGCACTCATTTTGTATGATTGCACTTCAATGTTTAGAGAAATGAATAAGTGTAGAGATATTATTTTTTGCACACTTTTTTCGTTCGGCTAGCATTAATAAAAATAGAATAAATTACACTGATATTTTCTTAGATTTAGCAAAAAATTAATCACATTTCCTGTAATTTCAAAAACATCATTAACCTCTCTCGAGATTTTAATTTTAACATCAATTAAGCCAAACCGTTAAAATGTTAAACGAAAACCACCATTTCTATCCCAAAATTGTCCTCAAAATTACTCTACTTTCAAAACTACCCTCCAAAATCACTCCACCCCCAAAACTACACCCAAAACCACCCCAACCCCCCACCAAAACCACCCCCGCAAACCCACACCGCCGCTGCCCCTCACCGTCGTTGGCCTCTGGCCACCGCCGGTCTCTCTCCCTCAGTCTCTCTATCTCTCTACGTCTCTCTCTTTCTCTTTCTTATCTCTCTCCCTCTCTCTCTCTCTCTCTCTCTCTATATATATATATATATATAGAGACTGGTACAGTAGTAGGCCGGCAGCTAATGGTGCGAAGAGAGGAGGAAAATGTGTGATAGAGATAGAGAGGCCGTTGTTACCCCACACCGGCGGCTCTGTTTTATATATATATATAAACAGAGAGATAAGAAAGAGAAAGAGAGAGAGACGTAGAGAGATAGAGAGACTGAGGGAGA
>JAOTRH010121755.1:0-14741 GCA_034768845.1 Heliamphora exappendiculata
TTGACTCGTGTTTAGAAAGTAAACAAAATTCACCAAAATTATTTTAAACTCTAATAAATATAATTTTGGATTAAAAACATATGTATCCGCTAAATTCTAGTGACTTGTGCGAAAAATAATTCACGGCTTCGGTTACCACTACTGTTACGCTAGGGCTGTTATGCTTTTGAAACCGTGTCACCGATACCGTTATTGTTATGGTATCCACTAATGTATTTAAAACTATGGTCAGCAGTGATGGCAGTGGAATGATAGTGGGGTGATGGTGGTACTGGTGGTGGGTTCCTGATAGAAGGGGGGAGGTGGTGGCGGTGGTGGTGGCAGTAGCAATAACGGTCGCGCCGTGGTGAGTAGTGGTGCCAATGGTGGTGGGATGGCATGGATGGAAAATGTTCTCCATCAAAATGAACTTAATTTTCTTTTGACTTTTAATTTTCGTCATACCAAACAGTCAAACACCAAAAAAAATATTTTCTGTCAAAACAAATAGAGCGTAAAAGTAGATTGCACAAGTTTTTCAAAATATCCCTACTCAAGGGTATAAGAATGCCATAAAAATAACTTTCTTACAATTTCCATAACCAGAATTTCTTGTGTGGAAATATGCTCAAAGTGTTGAATATGTAACATGTCACAATCAAGGCCTAAAGAGGACGGGTGGAAATAGGTGTTGTGTCATTGGTTTGTATTCATGAATGATTGAAACAAAATAAATGCTGTAAATCTAATAGCTTTAGGTCAACATTGTTCTCTTCTTGTGCTCATGTAGGTGCAGCTCTGGTTGTCTCCAAGAACACCCTGGATCTTTTGCTGTTCAATGATTATGATAGCTTTGCAGTGTGTTTCTACCTTATGTAGTAGACACAATTAAATCTTGACCCTTGTTCTAATTGCAGGCATCCATAATGTCTAAACATTTTGCTAAGTCTGAGAAGCCAAGGTATGGAGTTGCATTTCCTCTCTCTGAAATTAAGAGCACAGATTCAAGAAGTCTGTTGTAATTGTGCAGGAGACTGAGTGGCCATACGAGTTCTGACAGGGAATCAATCATTTCATCACCACCTGAGGTATACGTTAAGACTTATGTTGTTGGATTACTTCTTGTAGCTATTTGGATTCTCAGGGTGAATCTGTCATTGTCGTACCAGTTACCTTATAACTTGTCTGATGTATTTGAGTTGGCTACAATTGGTGTAACATTTCAAAAGAATAAAATTAGACATCCAACCTACATAATTATAGTATCCAGAATGGAAGCACCCCAGGACAAGCACATAGTAGCAAGCAAATTATATTAACATATTATGTATTAACTATGTTATCTTGTGAGTATGCCCACAGTATCTATTAGAGTCATTCAAGTTTTAATATAAAATAACGTGTGTACCTCACAAGAGATTACACACTTCCATTATTATGTCCAATATTTTAACATGGCATTAGAGCCACCATGGAACCCTAGTCGCCAGTCTCCTCCACCAGCCCTAGCCGCCAGTCTCCAGCCTCCAACACTGAAACCCTAGCCCTAACTCCACCGATAACCCTCCAAAACCACTCGCCGACCACTGACAGCCACCGAAACCACTCGCCGACCCTCACCGACCACTCGCCAACCACCGATAGTTCCTCTCTGACCCTAGCAGACCACCTATAGTCTCTCGCCAACCCCTTTTCTCTCTCTCCCTTACTGCGTCAATATGTGAAATGGGGTTTGTTCAATCCCAATGAAGGTTATGTGATGTTCGCTTCTTACTGATGCAGTGAGGGTCCGTTGCTGATTCTCTAGAGTTCCTCTGTGGGGTTGTGATTAGTGATCCGTGGTATTTTTTGGCTCTTGTTTGTAAACAGGGATGTCTGCGGATTCGGTGACTCACGAATCTCAAGTTGATGCTTGACGGCAGTGTACCACGAAAGATTTCTCATCATCGACATAGGTGGTTGATCAGCGCCTTGATGGTGCCAATGGCTATGCCCTATGGAGGAAGAGCGCCCTTAAATCTCTTCAAGGAATGGAGTTCGATTCATATTTGTTTGATGATCCCTCACCACGAACATCGGAGATCTTTCAAACTGGACCCGGGATGATGCTCGGATATTTAGTCAGTTGCTGAATTCGATGGATCTGTCTGTTCAGGCTTTGATAGCGAATACTGATACTGTGAGGGAGATCTGGTCCTCGTTAGAATCTATATATTCATTCACACATGATCTTTCCCGCCTCTATGACGTTATGAAAGGCTTTTTTCAGTCTCAGCAGTTCGGAAAGCCTGTTCAGGATCACTTTATGCAGTTTAAGATTTTGGCTGATGAGTTTGATCGCCTCTTACCGTTCACGAACCAGTTGTCACAGTTTCAGGAGCAGAGGCAGCAGCTCTTGGTGATGTGTTTCTTGGCTAGCCTGGACTCTGAATTTGACTTTGCCCGCTCTTAGATTTTAGCTGGGGCAGAGATTTTCACTCGTTTTGAGACGTTCTGTCGTGTGAGTCAGGCGAACCGTCGGGATGAGTCTCGTGGTATATCTGCTATAGAGAGTACTGATCAAACTGCTATGGTGGAATTTCGTGGTGGTTGCGGCCGCAGCCATGGTGGAGGCCAGTCTAGTCGCAGTGGAGGTCGTGATAGCAGTCGTGAAACCCATACATGCCATTATTGTGGAATTCGGGGGCACATTCAGAATGAGTGTTACAAGATTCATAGGAAGCCTCCACTGGTGGCGAATGCCACAGCTGATCACAGCCAGCAGGACTATAGCTAGATGAGCCCTTATGGGGCATCTACCTCTTCCAGACAGGTTATTGAGATGACTGCGGCTGAGTATGACCTCTATCTGCAAAGTTAGATTGGGCAGAGTATGGGTGTTTTTGAGTTATCAGCAGCGACTTTCGCAAGTAATCCTACTGCATGTGTTGCCACTCCACACACCTAGGTCATTGATTCTGGAGCTTCTGCTCATATGGCTGGATCTTCAGGCATTCTCTCATATTATCAGTTCACTCCTGGTCACGTTGGGGTTTTGGTTGCCAATGGATCATCTTTAGCAGTTGGGGTTTGTGGTGTCGCGACGCCTAATCTTGATCTTCCTTTACATAATGTCCTGCATACCTATAATAACTCATTTAATCTGTTATCTATTAGTCGGATTACTACTGCTTTGGGCTGTTCAGTGACATTCTTCTCTGATCATTGTGTTGTTCAAGATCTTATGACGAGGAGGACTATCAGTAGATAACGGGTCTTGAGAGGGTTGTACCTGCTGGATACTGTTGCTGCTCAGGCGTATTTTTCTTTGTCTTCTTCAGCTCTTGATGTCCATTGTCGTCTTCGGCATCCTGATTTGTCGAGTCTTAAAATTCTTTGCTCTAGTTTGAGTTTTATGTCTTCTGTTGAGTGTGAATTGTGTCACTTTGCCAAGCACTTGCGTATGCCTTTTCAATCTCAAGTCACTAAAAGAGCTTTTGCTCCGTTTCATTCGGTTCATTTTAATGTATGGGAACTTAGTCCGGTTACCTCTATGTTTAGATTTCGTTATTATGTCAGTTTTGTTGATGATTAATTCCGTACTACTTTCCTTTATTTACTGAAGAATAAGTCCAAAGTATTCTCTGTTTTTACTTCCTTTTGTTTGAGAGTGAAAAATGAATTTGGCATGTGTTCGAGTGTTGCGTAGTAAAAATGGAGAGGAGTATATGTCTACTGCTATGTGGGAGTTTATTGTGGGTCATGGTATTTCTCATCAGACGTCATGTCCCGATATCCTTGAACAGAATGGTGTGGCAAAATGCAAAAATAGACATTTTTTGGAGACTGCATGCGCTCTTCTGTTCCATATGCGTGTTCCACATCATTTTTGGACTGAGGCTGTTTTAACGTCATGGTATCTTATTAACCGCATGCCTTCCAATGTGTTGGGGGGTATTTTCCCGTTGTCGGTTTTGGTTCCTATTTCGCCTGTGTACTCCTTACCTCTTAAAATTTTTGGTTGTGTGTGCTATGTGCGTGATACCCGATTGCAGGTGACCAAGCGCAATACTCATGCCTTCAAATGTATCTTTCTTGGTTATGCCCACTCTCAGAAGGGGTATCAGTGCTACTGTCCAGAGTTACGTCGATTTGTTATGTCTTGGGACATTACCTTCCTTGAGTCCACTCCCTTCTACTCTGCGTGCCCTCGTGTTTCTTCTCCAGGTCGTGAGTCCTGAAGCTCCTGCTATCACTCCTTTGCCGCTCCCAAAGCCACCTCTTGCCGCACCACCCTCACCTGATCTGACTCTTTCTGGGTCAGTTCTCCCGTTGGTTGATCGTTCTTTCCCACCGATAAGTGAGCCTTCTATCGCTGTTCGTTGACCCCATCGCAGTTATCGGGATCACCCGATTTATGTTGACTCCTATAAAGGCTTGTTTGGGTTGTTACGTGCTGTTATTTCCACTGTTGATACTGCTGATGTGCCTCATAGTGTTTCAGAGGTTCTCTCCATCCAGGTTGGCGCGGTGCTATGTTGGAAGAAATGGCTGCCCTTGATAATAATGCCACTTAGGAACTTGTTCCTCTTCCATCAAGGAAGAAAGAAGCTAGTGGGTTTACACAGTTAAGGTTAATCCTGATGGTTCTTTGGCTCGCCTAAAGGCTCGGCTTGTTGCAAAAGGGTATGCCCAAACCTATGGCGTTGACTATTTTGAGACATTCTCTCTAGTTTCCAAGATGACTTCTATTCGTCTATTCCTTTCTCTCGCTGTGGCTCGAGACTAGCCGCTTCATCAGTTGGATGTCAAGAATGCTTTTCTCCGTGGCGATTTTCAGGAAAAAGTTTATATGGAGTAACCTCCCGGTTTCATTGCTCCAGGGGGTTTGATATAGTCTGTCGCCTCCGTCGTTCTTTATATGGCTTGAGACAGTCTCCCTGGGCCTGATTTGACCGATTTAGCATGGTGGTGCAACAGTTTGGACTGCAACTGTCAGGAAAAGATCACACAGTGTTCTATCGTCGAGTCTCTTTAGAATGTATTCTTTTGGTTGTCTATGTTGACGATATTGTTATCACTGGCGATGACAGAACTGGTACTAGTGATCTAAAGGCCTTTCTGCAGACGAAGTTCCAAATTAAAGATCTTAGGAGCTTGCGGTAGTTTCTGGGGATCGAGGTGGCTAAAGGAAAGCGTGGGACATTTATTTCCCAAAGAAAATATGTGATGGACATTTTGCGGGATGCAGGTCTTTTGAATGCAAAGAGTGCAGTTCCCAATGGATCATAGTGTGAAGTTTCTTCTAGGGGACGGTGATGTGTTTTCTCACCCCAAGAGATATCGTCGGATGGAAGATAAAGTCAAGTATCTGACCACGATGACCAGACTAGATATTGTGTATATGGTAAGTGTAGAGAGTCAATTCATGACAAATTCTCGAGTCCCACATTGGAATGCAGTGATCCGTATCCTACGGTACCTCCATTCTAATCTTGAGAAGGGCCTACAGTTCTGTGATCGGGGTCACTTCCAAATCGAGGGCTATTTGGATGCAGATTGGGTAGGATGTCCAATTGATAAGAAGTCCACATCAGGATTCTTAGTTTTTGTTGGTGGGAACCTGGTATCGTGAAAGAGCAATAAGCAAGATGTGGTGTCAAGGTTAAGTGCTGAGGCATAGTATAGATCCATGGCATTGTCAATATTAGAAATTTTGTGGGTTCGACAGATTCTCACTGAGTTAGAAGAACCACCTAAGGGCTCTACCAAGTTGTGGTGTGATAATTAGTCTGTTGTCTATATTGCTACCAATCCAGTGTTTCATAAGCGAACAAAACATATTGAGATTGACTGTCATTTCATCAGGCACAAGTACAAGAAAGGTACTATCGACTTTGGTTTTGTTCGATATGGTGAACAGCTTGTTGATTTGCTCACTAAAGTTTTACCTGGTTCCTGCGTTCAATATATCTGTAACAAGTTGGGCATAATTGATATCTATGCTCTAACTTGATGGAAGGTGTTAACATATTATGTATTAACTATATTATCCTGTAGGTATGCCTACAATATCTATTGTAGTCTCTCAAGTTTTAATATAAAATAACGTGTGTGTCTGACAAGGGATTACACACTTTCATTATTCTGTCTCATATTCTAACAAATTGTGCTACTTCAATTCTTTATCTTCTTCTCTCCACATGTTTTCTTTTTCGTCTATTAATTACTTCACGAAACCATGATCCAAATGCACCCTAAATAAATAGCAATTTATTGGTGAAAATAAGATGGCCTCGAGCTAAGTAACTCACTTTTGGGGCAAGAACAAAAACGGGAGAGTGGGAGCATCTTTAGAGCACATTAATATACCTATACATAAATATATAAACATATACCTTTATCGAGTTATTTTTGTTTTTTTATGATTGAATTCCTTCTTATAATAAAACATTAAATTGAATCATTACATTATCATCTTTTTGTTTAATAAGAAACATTCATTCTTTCCTTAATTATTGTTATTCATAATATTATTATATTTTTAGTTACAAAACCCTTTAACAGGGTACCTGTCACGCCCCAAGCTCCGGGTTACGCGAAAAGTCACAGAACAACCACTAAACCATCCGAACAAAAGGGATTTAAAACCAGAAGACCAAACAAGGCCAAAACTTTTGTAAAAATAAAAACGTACTACCGAGAGTTTATTGATTTAAAAGAGTAGCCAAAAGACTACAATTACAGCCTCATAAGCTAAGCCTTTAAAAACAAAATACGTATTTTGAATAAGAAAATTCTTTCGTTTTAAAAGAAGCTTTAAACCGTTCCAAAATCTACCTCGAAGCACAAAGGTTTATGTGAAGCAAAACCATTTAAACAACGAAAAACGTAGTATGAAACTACAGAAAACAACAACTAACCTAATGTTCTTTTGAAAGCATCAAAACATGCATACATCCATAATCATAGTATACAATTTACAACATGAAACATATACAACAGATATAAATTACCTATCAAGACAAAACATACGTCTTGTCATCAGCCACCTCCGGGCACCACCGGGTCAACCTACAGGACCACGCTTACCTGAAAAAGGTTTTACAGCAAAATTCCTTACCGTGAGCCGAAGCCCAATAGAAAGTAGACAGTAAAGCTGTAAAGCAGGCTATGCAATTACACACACGGGCTTAACCACAGGAGACAAAAAGGTTTTTCTCTAAAAAACTATCAATTTTCCATCAGATTACCACGAGTCTCAAAAGGTTTTATCTCATAAAATATCACATTTTTCATCCTTGAAACTATGCATATCATCCTAATAGATATAATGCTACAGTTAAGGGAAAGCTGTAAATAAACAGTAAGCTCGACTCAGGCCACACAACTGAGGAGAAAAATAAAATGTAATCTTATGTACCGACTCTGCCACACCGACAAAGGTAACAACTATAGACTCTCATCTATTACCATCGACCCATAGGTTTAGTAATGACAAGCTCTATACGGAGTCACAACAATAACGCCATTAACAGAGGCAACCGAACCACTCAATTTACGGGAACTAGCCCAAAGGTACAGAGCACCTGCTGCTTCATTTACGGGACTTGAGCCCGAGGGTACAAAGCACCCAATCACACTCAATTTATGGGGACTAACCCGAAAGTACAGAGCACCTACGCTGTGCACGTTTCTGGACTTACACCGAGGAGCATTGGAAGCCCAACTCAATAATACCCATTGTCACGGTACATCTATAGAGAACATTTAAAAAACCACCGTAGCTCAACTACGAAAAACTAGTAAAAGAGTTTATACAGCACATGTATAAAGCGATCCAACATCCATCAACAGGGAGATCTATGAACATGTAAAGGCATGTATAAAAGTGAGATCCAATCCATCAACATGGAGATCTAAAATTATTTCCCAGAAAACGTTTGAAAAGGATAGGCTCAACTCTGCGGGTTAGTTCCAAACCTCCAAAATCACGTTTTTTACCGTTTTTACAAAATACCTCATTTTTAAACCTCTTTTGAAAACCACGGATGTCAACACACCCGAAAGATGCATACAACCGAGAAAAGGCGTAAAAACCCTATTTTTACCCAAAAACCATGGTTATACAAGAAAATAGCATTTGATGTATTTTCTATCCGATGAAAACACGTATAATTACACATAATGCCCTTATACAGCAATAGGGTCTAGAATCCTATCTCAGAGAGTCAAAACTCGAAGCCTCAAAAATCGAACCTCGACGAAACTGAATTCTGTCCGGATACGAAGCCCCCGGCACCAACATTAAGGATCCGTAGTCAGATTGTTGAAAAGCGAGCCCCGGGCCCTCAGAAACCTAGAGATAAAGCAGAGAGAACCGAAACTTAGCTTGGAAGAAAGCTCCATCAAAATATCTCAGCCTCAGATATTTATAGAAAAACACCAAAATTCTCAGTTCAGTTGACTGGACTCCCAGTTCAGTCGATTGAACAGCCACTGGAAACCTAAAAAATGCCCACCGCCACGGTCTAGTCGACCGAACTAGAAAATCTTTGTCGAATCGACTGGGCTAACCCCTCCTGTCGACCGAACCTCAAGGCAGTGTGTTTCTTCTGCATAAAACTAGTTTTCTAACCTCAAACCAATCCAAACAAGCCTCAACGGAACCCGAATAAGAATAAAACTCATACGCACCTGTTGTTATACTGTGAAGAATTACAAACCCCAACCCCCGAGGTCAAAGATTAACTTTAACTCCGTAAATCCTAAAATTATTCCAAAAATAAAATAGGTCAGGGTCTCATAACTCTCCCACTCTTAAGAAAATTTTGTCCCCAAAATTCAGCACTGAAACTCAAACCAATATCTGTCCCGCAACCATCAACAACCTCTTATGCAAACCTAACAACACTGCACAATGGCAGAAATGCCCCGGCAACGCTGTACAACAGCAGACATGCCTCAGCAACTGAAACCCCAAAACTGCAGTTGTCACATAACTGATAGCAAGAATACACATCCTTAAGGAATCAACCTCCGTACAGATTGTTCACACGTACAAGTTCCACTGACATCACTGTCATCTAGGAAATATCCAAAAAATATCGGATCAAGATCCAACTCACACGACCAAATCCCAACACAGAACCCGCGCCAACATAACTATTCCAGCGATAAATGCAAAGCAAGAGACTAATTCATTACGGTACCTGATCTCAAACATGCTATATGCTCGAACACAGAGACTATCACTCTCGTCTTCATTGCCACATACTGGCTCAATCACATCTCACCATGCTCTCCAAGGACTATCTCCACAAATCCAAACACACGACGTCAAGCCCTGACATCGGTCTCACGAAGTCACACACTGCACACAAACTTTACTCAAGTCCTGACGATCACCAGATGACCATCGACTTTGATACCACATCATCACCCTACCGATGTTAATATCTCCATTACTGAAGCTGTCATGATACCGATCCACGAGTAACAACGCAACACCCAATTCCAGAGAAAAGCTCACCAGAGAGAAGTTCACTTAACTCACCCGGAACACCAAAGAACAGATCTCAGCAAACTCTCAAACCCTCCAACCTTCATCCTCAACTCAGACTTCCATCACGAACCACAATTCTCACCCAGGAGAAACAACAGGTGGCACACCAATGTCTCAGACAAGGTTTCACACAACCGAAAACGAATCCAGTATCACAGCTACGAAGTCACCCGACTCTAGCGAGTCACTGAACCAAACACGTCATGTAGATAGATCACCTCATAGGTACCCAACAATCTGCATAAACCCAAACATGCCTCCCGTGCAACAGCACATCACTACTTGTTACTACACAACTCAACGTCTTACCATCAGATCACTGATACCAAAACTGCAAGCCAATCTCATGTCGAACATGGTCGCCATCATTAGACAAAGTAATAAAAGACTGTCATCCAACATCAAACCACATACGCCTAACACATACAGCAAACCTTTGGGTCCACAATAGCAAACTATTCGGGCCCAAGATATCAACTAAGACTTGCATCTTACACTTAGCAATTTTCTCGCATCCATAACTCATCACAGCTCCTCCGTTCCCAACCAAACAATCGCGTCGATCCGAACAGGCTATGCCAACCAAGGCTTTTTAAATGTCATACTCTCGGAACTACCATTCATATAAATAATAGTTGTGCCGAAGCACAACACTTACTACAGTCGATAACCACTTCTCGACTCTAAGAACTCTGAGTAGTTCCAAGTCCCAAACAGGACCCAAGCCAGACTCACAAAAGTCTACCCAAAAGCCCACCATACACATATCACAGCCGCACTGTTCCGACGAACCCCCGCTCCGCCAAGAGCTAGAAACACAACCATACGCACACAACGGTGAATGATCCTCAACTGATCACTGCAAAGAACTCTAAGTCTCAACACCAACTCCCTTATCAACAAGGACAAGCGCACACATTCCTGGTCTACTGGCTCGACCTCACAAGAAGCATAATCCAGACGATTCAACTACCATCCAAAACGAGGCATACCGACTAGATTACCACGACCTATCATATTTAGCACACTCATACGTACTCCTTTATGGTCTTTCAGCGCGGGATAATACCAACCCCGTCATGCGATTCTTCACAGTCCCCAACCGAGGGAGCAATCGAATCCCAAGTCACACACACCGACAGTCGGATGTAGAGCATCTCACACCTCGCGTCAAAACCACGAAGGATCAAACCCACAATCACTCGATTAGGGCGATAAAAGTCCCTGACTCACAACTCCAAGGGTCACGCACGGGTATAGATCTACTGAGATTCCACAATCTCAGAACACAACCAAAACCTGAACCAATCAAAAAAAAACTGGCATCTCTGTCCGCCCAAAATGAAAACAACTTGCACCAGACAATCGTCTACAAGAAAACTCTCTTTCTCCTTCCATCCGAAGGAAAGGAAAAAGGCCAGCAAGAAATCATGACCCAACCTCAGCGTACTAAAAGTGCTCCTCAACACTTAGCTTCTAAGAACTCTGTAAGTCCTACCCCGAGGCCACATCGGCTACAATCACACAGCTGTTGTCAACTCCGATCACACAACTCAGGTCATTCACTACACCGAGCTCTCTCTGACCTCATTCACACGCATGGACACCAGCCATCCGTATACCTGGTACGATACATACCATTGCGCTCAAGACCTCACTCCACAAGGTTGCGCTTACTCACCTAAATCCTACTAGGCAAACCATGATCACGTCACAGCCTCGAGCTCACTGTTCAAGGCACATCGTCAAACAAAGAAAACCCAATACTGAGACCTTTCATTTAGAGTTGCTAATAACTTCTACAACTATGCAGACACCTTTCGTACTTTCGCTCTCAAAGCACACATCGATCACAGGCATCGTACTCTACGATTTCTCACCTATCACTCCAGGCCAGCCAAACCACACGGTCCATTGATGAACCTCATCACTCCACACTTCGTTCCCATGGGTGAACAACATACTCATCTCTGAACCTAAGGTGGAACACAAACAACCTCCAGACATAGCCTACCCGGGATACGCCATCTCAGCACTAAGCCAACCACATGAACCTCGCACGGTTCCCAAATGCGATCTCTTAATCACTAGGATATCGACCAAACTACTGACTTGCATTCCCGTGGGAATCTGACAGAACCGATACTCGTCGCAGGAACCCTTACACATTCCTATACAACCACAACCCGTGCTCTTCCCAGCATAACTACAATTCATACTCTTTCCCATATCCTTGATCTCACTCACTCGGAACTCAATTTTCAAACCTCAAAAGGTACACAACGTCTAACGTCATCAGACTACTCAGACTACCAACAACATCCTGCTGACCACCATTGATATCCTGACTACCAGGAAATATCTCCAGAACCACACGTTTTGCTATTTCAACATACGCTTAGCCAAGGATCTTTACGCTCCCATCCATTATGTTCTCATCTATACCCCGTCCCGAGTACACGGTTCAAGACATAGCATGGCTCACGACGTATCTAATCCATCACACGGCTAAAACCACGTACATCAAAAATTCGAAAGGAATAATCACTATCCACAATCCAAACATAACAACTAAGATCTAGGGTTTCCAACACCCCATCGCCCCTACTCGCAAGGCTATTCTTAACACCACTGCCACTTCTGGTAACTTACTTTCCAGAGAAGCCAGTTACCCAAGCCAAAGCCATCAACCATACGTAGCCACAACGATCATGCAGACACAACACCGATACCGAGGAGAACAACAAGAATGACGCGTCACTTTGGATAACCTACTTAGATTCCCTGCTAAAAATCACGTCCATGAAACGCAGTTCTAACTTGGTTCCCAAGTTTGTTAGTCCAAAGGCCTGAAGGCAAGATTAATCAATCATAAGGTCCAACCTCCATGCTCGCATATACACGACATCAACATGCTCATATTCCAAACACAGGTAACCACGCACATACACATCCTCACAAGATAACACACCCTCTTCCCACAGCTCATAGGTATTCGAACCCAGAGCTTTGATACCAAGTTGTCACGCCCCAAACTCCGGGTAACGCAAAAAGCCACAAAACAACCACCAAACCACCCGAACAAAAGGGATTTAAAACCAGAAGACCAAATAAGGCCAAAATTTTTGTAAAAAAAAAAACGTACTACTGAGGGTTTATTGATTTAAAAGAGTAGCCAAAAGACTACAGTTACAGCCTCACAAAGTAAGCCTTTAAAAACAAAATACGTGTTTTGAATAAGAAAATCCTTTCGTTTTAAAAGAAGCTTAGGCCATTCCAAAATCTACCTCGAAGCACAAAAGTTTATGTGAAGAAAAACCATTTAAACAACGAAAAACGTAGTATAAAACTACGAAAAATAACAACCAACCCAAGGTTCTCTCGAAAGCATCAAAACATGCATACATCCATAATCATAGTATACGATTTACAACATGTTACAAATAAACATGAAACATATACGACAGGTATAAGCTACCTATCAAGACAAAATAGACGTCTTTTCATCAGCCACCTCCAGGAACCACCGGGTCAACCTATAGGACCACGCTTACCTGAAAAAGGTTTTACAGCAAAACTCCACACCGTGAGGCGAACCTCAATAGAAAGTAGAAAGTAAAACTATAAAACAGGTTATGCAATTACACACACACGGGCTCAACCACAGGAGCCAGAAAGGTTTTTCTCTAAAAAACCATTAGTTTTCCATCAGACTACCACGAGTCTCAAAAGGTTTTATCTCATAAAATTTCACATTTTTCATCCTTCAAACTATGCATATCACCCGAACAGATATCATGCCACAGTCAAGAGAAAGCTGTAAATAAACAGTAAGCTCGACTCAGGCCACACAACTGAGGAGAAAGATAAAATGTAATCCTATGTACCGACTCTGCCACACCAACAAAGGTAACAACTATAAACTCTCGTCCATTACCCTTGACTCGTAGATTTAGTAATGACAAGCTCTATACGGATTCACAACAATAACGCCATTAACGGAGGCAACCGAACCACTCAATTTACAGGAACTAGCCCGAAGGTACAGAGCACCTGCTGTTTAGTTTACGGGACCTGAGCCCCCTAGGGTACAAAGCACCCAATCACACTCAATTTACGGGGACTAACTCGAAGGTAAAGAGCACCTACGCTGCGCACGTTTTCGAACTTACACCGATGAGCAATGGAAGCCCAACTCAACAATATCCATTGTCATGGTACATCTATGGAGAACATTTAAGAAACCACCATAGCTCAACTACGAAAAATCAGTAAAACAGTTTATACAGCACATATATAAAGAGATCCAACATCCATCAACATGGAGATCTATGAACATGTAAAGGTATGTATAAAGTGAGATCCAATCCATCAACATGGAGATCTAAAATCATTTCCCAAAAAACGTTTGAAAAGGATAGGCTCAACCCCGCGGGTTAGCTCCAAACCTCCAAAATCACGTTTTTTACTGTTTTCACAAAATACCTCGTTTTTAAACCTCTTTTAAAAACCACAAATGTCAACACACCCGAAAGATGCATACAACTGAGAAAAGGCGTAAAAACTCAACTTTTACCCAAAAACCATGGTTATACAAGAAAATAGCATTTGATGTATTTTCTATACGGTGAAAACACGTATAATTACACGTAATGCCCTTATACATCGGTAGGGTCTAGAATCATATCTCAGAGAGTCAAAACTCGAAATCTCGAAAATTAAACCTTGACGAAACTGAATTCTGTCCAGAATATACGAAGCCTCCGGCACCAATATCAAGGATTCATAGTTAGATTGCTAAAAAGCGAGTCCCGGGCCCTCAGAAACCTAAAGAGAAGGCAGAGAGAACCGAAACTTAACTTGGAAGAAAGCTCCATCAAAATATCTCAGCCTCATATATTTATAGAAAAACACCAAAATTCTTAGTTCAGTCAATTGAACAGCCTACTGGAAACCTAAAAAATGCCCACCGCCACGGTCCAGTCGACCGAACACCCCAGTTCAGTCGACCGAACTAGAAAATCTCGGTCGAGTCGACGGGGCCAACCCCTCCAGTCGACCGAACCTCAAGGCAGTGTGTTTCTTCTGCGTAAAATTGGTTTTCTAACCTTAAACCAACCCAAACAAGCCTCAACGGAACCCGAACAAGCATAAAACTCATACGCACCTATTGTTCTACTGTGAAGAATCACAAACCCCAACACCCGAAGTCAAAGAT
>JAOTRH010121765.1:0-14741 GCA_034768845.1 Heliamphora exappendiculata
AGGTCAAGTGTGTTTCTACCACCTAATGTGACCACTTCTACCACAATGTATGACAAATTCTACCACAAAATGTGATATTTGGATGCCATGTGGTAAAACTTATGTCATAGGTCAATTGTATTTATATCACCGTATGTGACCACTTCCACCACTAAAGATGTAAATTTCTACCACTAGATGTGAACCTTGGATGCCATGTTATAAAACTTTGGTCATAGGTCAAGTGTATTTCTATGATCTAATGTGACCACTTCTACCACAATGTATGACAAATTCTACCATAAAATGTGATACTTGGATACCATGTGGTAAAACTTACGTCATAGGTCAAATAAATTTCCACTACCGTATGTGACCAGTTCTAGCCCCAAAAATGACAAGTTCTACCATTGGATATGACCATTGAATGCCTTGTGGTAAAACTTTAGTCATAGGTCAAGTGCGTTTCTACCACCAAATGTGACCACTTCTACCACTTAGTATGACAACTTATACCACTTGATGTGACCATTGGGAGCCATGTAGTAAGTCATATGTTTTAGATCAAGTGTGTTTCTACCACTCCAAGTGACCACTTTTACACCGAACATAACAACTTCTTCCACTAGATATGACCCTTGTTTGCCATGTGCTAAGACTTTAGTCATTGGTCAAGTGTGTTTCTACCACCATATTTGACTACTTCGATGACCAAATATGGGGACTTCTACAAGTGGATATGATCCTTGGATGCCTTGTGGTAAAACTTTGAACATAGGTGAAGTGTGTTTCTACCACTAGATTTGACCACTTCTTCCACCAAACATGAGAAGTTCTACCACTGGATATGACCCTTGAATTCCTTATGGTAAAAGTTTGGTCATAAGTTAAGTGTGTTTCTACCACCATATGTGACCACTTCTACCACCAAACACGAGGACTTCTACCATTAGATATGACCCTTGAAGCCTTTTGGTAAAACTTTGGTCATAGGTCTAGTGTGTTTCTACAACCACATGTGATCACTTCTACCACGGAACATGACAACTTCTACCACGGAATGTGACCTTTGGGTGCCATGTGGTAAGTCATAGGTTTTAGGTCATGGTTGTTTCTACCACTCCAAGTGACCACTTCTACAATTAGATATGACCCTTTAATGTCTTGTGGTAAAACTTTGGTCATAGGTCAAGTGTGTTTCTATCACTAAAGGTGACCACTTCTACCACTAAACATGACAATTTCTCCCACTTATTGAGACACTTGAATGCCATGTGGTAAGTTTTAGGTCTTAAGTCGTTGGTGTTACTACCACTCAAACTGACAACTTCTACCACTGAATGCGACCTTTGGAAGCCATGTGGTAACTCATTGGTTTCATGCCAACAGTGTTTCATTTGGACCATATGTGATCACTTCTACCACTCCATGTGATCTTTGAAAGCAATGTATTAACTTAAAGTTGTTTCTACCACTCAAAGTGACCACTGGCGGTTACCACTTCTACTACATTATCTGACCCTACTTACCACTGGATATGACCACTTTTACAACTCTGTGTGACTATAGGATGCCAAGTGATAAATCAAAGGTGTAAGAACATGTGTGTTTCTACCACTCAATGTGACCATAATTAACACTCAACATGACCACTTCTACCATTCCAGGTGACCATAGTATGTCAAGTGGTGGAAACATATTAATTTGAGTGCATTCACGTAGATCAATTGAGTCGCATAAAAATATTAATATTCCAATTATACATGGTGTCAATCTAGATAACATTTATGCAATAATAGTTTAATTTTGTTTGTCATATGTGCATTGAAAAGAGAATTATGTGGTGTTTAATTACAAAAAAAAAATTATGTGGTGTTTGGAAAAACTACTCATTGTAGCTTATAACTTCATTTTATTAATTTTAGCTATAAGTTATAATTATTTTTAGATTTCCACAACTTTTGTTACAAACACGTTCAAATAATGTTTTTGTGTTACAACTGTAATTTATAATTTTTGACAAATACTCATAACTTATGCTACAAACTATAATGGTGTTCACTTTATGTTTCAGATGTCATATATAATTATTAAGAAACATTCACAACATATTTTACAATCTATAAACTATTAGTTTTAGTAATATCAAACACCACCCTTATGCCAATCTCATGCAATGCACAATATTTGTAATCAAAAAATTTGAGCTCAATTACAAAGAATTTCATTTAATGTATACCATCCCATTAAGCGAAGTTAGCAAATTATTTGAACGTGCATTGAAAAATAAATAATGTGTGCAATTTTAAATAATTCGTGTAGACGCTTTCTAAATATTTCGAACGGAGGTGCATTAAAAATAAAGTAAATTGATATAAAATATGTATTTCTCCACATAGTTAAATATTTTTTACAACAGATCGATGGGATATTTCAAATCAATAATTTCAGATATTTTCTTTGAGAATGAAATAAATCCATATACAACATATGTTTTCCAGTTCGATATAGTCATACATCTTTTAAAACAATATTTGAATTATTAAGATAATAGATAACAAAAATTTAACTATCATTAAGTTCGACCATTGATAAGACGCCGCGTGTTATTATTTAAGCTAAACAATTGAAGAAATTTTTACAAATGGATTACGACTTTTTTTTGGGTAATTAATTGTAATATAAAAGAAAAGAAATTTTTTTTACATGTTTCTAAGGGGCATACCCCAGGCAGATACAACATAGCCAAAGAAGACAAGGAAACTAAACAACATGGACCACAAAACCCCCACATGGGAGCGGGGGAAAAAGCTAGCAAAAAACCAACAAAATAGGCCTCCCAGGCGACCTGGACGGCCAACACCAAACACGCAAAAAAACACTACTAGCCCATTTAGAAGAACTATTAACTTAAATGACCAAGAGACATTTCTTTTTTTTCTTTCCACTAGACTGCTGAGACTGTTTACCCCTGCCTTCTGTCTGGGGGTAGAGGAGGGGGCTTCATACTCCCCGTTAATCGGGGTCCACAAATTCGTAGTCTCACAATTTTTCACATCCAAAAGTGCTCGGAACGACTTTTAAAATCATATAAAGGATGACGTTTTGATATAATGTAATACTTGTTAAGAAATTAACTATTGAGGCTGATTATATTATCTATTAAATACAATCATCAAATTTTTAAATTTGTACGAAAACTACCAATAAAACAAAATAGGTAGAAGTGTGTTTCTAATAAGAGATGTGAGCACAATTACTAGCTAACATGATCACTTATATTGTACATATCATTCAAAGGATTTAACTGAATGAACCAAGTTTCAGAATTACATTTCCTTGTTTACCACAATGTTTAGAGTAACATACAACATTAGCTATCCTTTTTCATTACATCACTTTCTTGTTTAATGTACAATAAGAGCAAAAGATAACAAATAACATTATAGCTCCATCTTTGGCTGTTCCCAAAAGCATCCACAGCTTTTGTGTCACCCCGCTCTTTGGAATCTGAAATGTGTTGGACATATATACATGAGCCGAAACTCGTAAGATAAAGATTAACTCATATCTAATGCATGATTTGTGAGGTGTGATGGGTGTAACCGAAATAAAAATGCACATTTCCACCAAGTCATTTCTTCTTTTTAACATACACACCCATGCACACAAATTAGTCTTTATTTATCCGTTTGTTTTTCCATCCATAAATTACTCATTTTACTTTTTGATTGTCACAAAATCATACCACCTTTAATGAACTGATGTTGAGTATAGTTTATAAAAACACTCCCTATTAATCCCAATAGGCTACGCGAAGCCATTGGGTAATAGATAGCTTTATAACTCACCACGACACAATACCACATTTTGGGGACTAATCTGTGGGCATTTGGTCCCCATCTTGCGCAAGTTTTCGATTTTTCACTGCGCAGCCGCTAGCCTAACTTTTTCACATCAATTCGTACGGTTCATTTTAGGTTAATTAGATTCATTTTCACAACCCGGGTGTCCAACCCACAAATAGTTCCTCCCCCACTCATTACCATAGTACATCATTATAATTCCAAGCCCAACTTACCATCATGATTTCAGTACACAATTTCTCATTTTCCAACTTTCATTATGCAATATTTCATTTCGCCACTTTCGTTACACAGTTTCTCATAAATCACAGTGCTACCAATACCTCATAGATCACAATGTTATCACATACCCATCACACAATGTTGATATCAAGAGGAACACATTAATTTAAAAGGAATACACCCATTATGTATACATACACATATATCAATTTGAAACTCACATTTAATGTAAAGAAGACTCAATCAACAGGTCCAATGCATGCATCCCAACTCAATTTAGATATATCTATAAATGTTCTACAAGCTCAAAAGACTAGGAATTTAGTAAAATTGGCCAATATGGCTAAAAATATGTTTTTCCAAAACATTCGGCTAAAAATGGGTGAAAAATAGTTTTAAAATTTTGACATACCCTCACTATTTTGATTATAACTTTTTTCTACATTATAAATTTTTTTAGAGTAGTCTTGTTGGAAAGAGGACTTCCGGTGCTTCGATTTGAGTATAAGAACGACCCAATTTGGAGTCCGAATGAGAGAGATATGATCGAACAAGGTTGGCCTTGCGCAATCAGTTCGCTCTAGCGGAGGTCAGGCGCTCGAGCGCCTAACTCTCTGCCAGTTGAGCGCTCGAGTGGACAGGGCTCCGCTCGAGCGCGCTGGTGCCCAAGAAAACCTCAGATTTTCTCCTGTTTTAAGTTTCAAGCTTTATTACCCGTAACCTTTCATCAAACATGTCTCAAACCTCAATTTTTATCCCAAAAACATTATATTCAAGTTTCATAAAGCCTTTTTATGCACTAATGTCTCAAATAATGGCTTATTATTTTTCTAAAACTCAAATCTACATGAGAATCCACCTCAACTCCCATATAACTCTATGAATCCTTCAATTCATACATGAATTCTACAATATTTTACTCATATAATCAAAATATCAACTCAAATCAACACACACAAATGAGAGAATCTAGATCCTACCTCTGATTTGCTCAAAAGATTGATATTCCTTCGATTTCTCCCTCATAGGGTTTGGATTGAGAAAGCTCTCAACTCCTTGGTGCTCCATCTCCCATCTCCCATCTCCCATCTCTTTGCTCCAAAACTTGATTTCCATCATTGTTTGCTCCTAATCTTGCCTCAATCTTTAATTTGAAGGATGGAGGGTTAGGGTTTTCAGGTGGAACATGGGTCTCTCTCTCTAAAAGGAAGAAGAGGAGAAGAGGAGAACAGGAGAAGAAGAGAAATGAGACGAGATTAACTCACGTGGGTTGGAAGGCTATATATATATATATATATATACTTTATACCCTATTGTTCCTCTTGAAGATGAGGATTATCAGATTGTTCTTGCTGCCAGTGAACCAAAGCAACCTAAAGCTATTACCTCTTTTATTACTAAGTATATTGCTCCTAAATGGCACTATATTTTTTAAAACTGGAACTCCTTCCAGAACATATTTTGAAAATATATTATTAGAAACTAATTCTGTTGAAATCCAATACAATAGTAATAGTAGTGATGGCAACATCATCAACTATTCTAAATGTGTTATATTAAAAATTATTTCCAAAAAAGAATGGGGTGGTGGAGACGCATTTAATAAGCATTTTAAAAATGAATCAATTTCCCAAAAAATCTACAATTTTTATGATTATCAAAAGGCATTTACAAATGTCTTTTATTTTCAAAATGATAATATGACCCATTCGTGGTTTGTAAAATTTTGCAATAATTTTCAATAATCAATCCCCTATTGGTTTCACATTTGATGGAATCAATTTGGTCCGCGTCCTTCTATTCTTCCCTCTTATTTAAAAGAGTCTTATGAGCATTATTTAACCTATGTAAAACCCCAAAATCCATCGCTTCTATATTTTTATGCTGTCTTCTCCCTTCCATGGTTGCTCCAATGGAAGTATACTGTCAGTATTGCAAACTTGATTCCTTATCTTACCAGGAAATTTGCTTTTCGCTAGTGGAATAAGTTCAAAATTCCCAAAGAAATTTATCCTCATACTTTAAAGCAATATTATGTCAAGAAAGCTCAGACTCAAAAAGCCTCCCAATCTTCCTCATCATATAAATCTAAACTTGTTTCGTCTTTATCTCCTAAATCCATTAATTCTAATTCTTCTAATTTCATTAATGTTAATATCTCATCCTTGAAATCCAAAGTTCTTTCAAAAAACCCTTCATTGGTTTCATCAAAATCTGCTTTGAAAAAGCACTCCTTAAAGAGTTAAATTCTCAACTTGAAAATGATGATCTCCTTGGAGATCTATTATCTGATCCAGTGAGTCCTCAGTCAAATGAGAATAATTGCTTTAGTGTCAATTTTGACACTCAGTCCTTGTGACTATTTAAAGCTCCAATTGACCATTTATTGTTATCAATTTATCGAAAGAATAATTGGTTCATCCATCCATCTTATGTCTTTCTATTGAAAGAATTTAATGAGACTTAATGCCATACATTATCGAAAGAATTCAATAATTTATCAAGCCGCCTTTAATTTGTCCCATTATTGCCTCGAATACTTCTTGTTTATTGAAAGACTAAAGATGCTCTCTCAAAGATGTCGGCCAATTGCTCCATTATTATCATAAAATAATTCTCTTTCCCGCCTTACAACGCAGTGCCCAGAACGTGACAAATAACTTTTGTTAAAGTTATTCAGATGCTCTGGCCAAAGGTCCTATTGATTTATAAAAGATATTCGGTGCTCTGCAAAACTATTGGCTCCACTATCTCCATTATCAATGATTCCCCAACAATGGTTACTGTTTTCTTTTGTAAAAGAATAAATTTTATAAAAGTGTAATTATTATCTTTCCCTATTCATTTTATAGAATGTAATTGCATTTCAAGTCCGTGTCTAGCGTCTATCTATATAAACCCATTGAGGAAGAGTTGTTTCCTCAGAGCTTTCATTTTCATTTTCTCTCAGAAAAATCTCAGTCCATCACTTGTGTAATATAGAGTCCTTTTGAGTTTTCAATCCACTATCGAAAGTTTATAAGTTTTCATTTCATTTTAAATAAAATCTTTTATTATGTGTGTTTAAGTTTCTGTATTCCATTCACTTCATTAATAAATCGCTTTCAAATCGCTTTCAAATTTTGCTATACACATAACAATAGATAAAAGTTCTTTTTTAGTTGTAGAATAATTTATTTGCGCTGGTTTTCATACTCCACTAGTATATCTTACCAATTGTTCTTGATCTTGATACCTTTGTTTTAAAATACCACCATAACCAATGTCTGATGCATCAGTTTCAACTATTTTAAATGCTTGTAGATTGGGTAAATACAAACATGAAAGTTGTTTAGCAAATTTTTTAATTTTTTGGACTGCATGAGTATGTTTATCTATCCATGGTTTATGATCCTCTTTTAACTTTTGATATAACAATTTAGTGTCTTTATGCACATCTTGATAAAAAAAATTTATATAATTTAAACTTCCTAAAATTTTTTATAATTGATTTTTGTTTAATATTTTATCAAGAAATTTATTTGCAAGTTCTATAGATCTATCTATAGAAATTATTGTTCCTTGATAAATATTATGTCTTAGAAATCTTACTTTTGTTTGAAATAATTTCATTTTAGGAGCACTTAATACTAAACCATTATTTTTAATAATATTGTAAAATTTTTGTAAGTGTTTTATATGTTGAGATATGAAAGATGAAAATACTAATACATCATCAATATATACGATACAAAATTCTGTATGGTCATTAAAAATATTATTCATTACTTTTTGAAATTCAGAAGGGGTATTTTTTAAGACCAAATGGCAGTACGTTCCATTCATAGGGACCAAAAGGTACTGTGAATACTGTTTTATATCTATCTTTCTCATTAATTTGGATTTTTTAAAATCCAGATTTTATATCAAAATTTGAAAAGATTTTTGCTTTATATAAACGATTTAATAAATCTTTTTTATTTGGAATTGGATATCTTATCCATTGTAATACTTTATTTAATGATTTATAATTAATTACAAGTCTTGGTGTACCTCTTTCTAATTCAGCATTTTTATTAATATAAAAAGCAGCACATGACCATGGGGATTAACTTGGACGAATTAATTTTTTATCTAATAAATCTTGAATTTTTTTTTACAATAATCTAATTATGTTTGATCCATTTGAGATGGTCTAGCTTTGGTGGGGATATTTCTTTCATTAATGTCTGGTTCATAAGAGAGTGAGACAATATGTTATTTTCTATGCCATAAGGCATGAGAAAGAGTAGAACATAAATTTTTTTTAAATAAATTTTTAAATTCTTTAATTTTTTGTTGAGTTTCAAATTGTTGTATTTGTTGTTCGATATGAGTATATGTTAATTCTTCTTGTAAATAATGTACTTATTTTTGTTTAAAAATTAAATTAGTTTTTAATTCTTGTAATGAATGTGATTGAGGTGGAAATATAAATGGGAATAATATTTCTTCTGTCTCCATTAATTTTGTTGATATACTTTGATGTGTAACATTAAAATGGGCAATCATTGTTAAAAATAGTGTACCTAATATCATATGTTGAGTAAGATCTTTGACT
Organism: Heliamphora exappendiculata; assembly: GCA_034768845.1. Lineage (NCBI taxonomy): Eukaryota > Viridiplantae > Streptophyta > Magnoliopsida > Ericales > Sarraceniaceae > Heliamphora > Heliamphora exappendiculata. The sequence goes on from JAOTRH010121765.1 coordinate 8,647, forward strand.
AGTACAAAATTTGTTTGTAGACATATTCCTTGATTACATATATAGGCATTGGATAATTTATAATTAATATTCATTGTACTACCATCAACAGTGTGTAGATTTTGTTTAATTTTTTCAAAATATTTAGTGAGAATTATTCCTTCACGAATACAATTTAAATAAGCACCAGAGTCAAGTAGGGCTATGGCTTCAACAATATATTCTTCATGAATAACTAAATGGATCTTAATATACCATTTCTGGAATATTATTTAATTTAGTTGAGGGAAATTAGTATTGTTTACTTCAAGGTTGGAATTGGTTGGTTCTTCAATTACAATGCCTTTATTTTTATTATTTTTTGATTTTATATTACTTGATTGTGATTTATTAGCAAAGTTCATTGGTTCTCTTTTTTTTTTATCTGTTTCTAATAGATTAATTCGTTGTTGTAAATTTTTAACTTCTTGTTTTAATTAATTAAGTTCTTAATACATATCAGATATAGTAGGTATTTGTTTAGGTTGTTGTTCTAATCTTTTTAGAACATTTTTAAAATTAACATTTTGATTAAATTTTTTTAAGACAGGGCTTTTGTCAATATGATCTGTCATTACATCTAAATATTATAAAATTATTTTAGATCGTAATTCTTGATCATCTATTTGATTGAACATATCAAGTATATCTTGTTCTGGTTTTCAAGAACATTAATGGATAACATATTAATTGATAAGCTATTCATATTAAGAATTATTTGGTAATAATCTTGTTGATTTTGACATTTATTACAGCATTTATTATCTTTAGATTCATCTTCTGAATCACTTGAAGATGTAATTATATCTTGATTTAATTCTTCTAATTCTAAAGAATAATTAAAATTGTCAGAATCTGAGTCATATTCAGATTGGGTATCTTCATTATCGCTTGAAGAATTAAAATTTAATAATAAATTGCATAATTGGTTTTTTAATTCTTCAGAACAATTAAGTTTATTGATTTTTTATTTTGTATAACATTTATTTGCAAAATGACCTATTTTTTTACATTTTCAGCATGTATTATTATTTTTACTAGTACTTGCTTGATTTGTAGATTTTTTATTTTTATTACTCTTTTTGGGTTGGAATTGCTGTTTATATTTATTATTTCTATAAGAATATGCTTTATACGGTCTATTATATTTTTTATGTCTGGGTTTATATTTATATTTAGATTTATATTTATTATATTTATATGATTTTCTTTTCTTTTTACTTTTATTTATACGATTTTCTTTTCTTTTTACTTTTATTGTATTATATCCAAATTGATAACAAAATTGATCTAATTCTGTTTTACCTAGTCCTTTTTCTTTTTTTAATTAATTTTTTAATTTTATGTCATTGCAAAGTACTAAGCCTTCTACACATATTTCAGAAATTAGTTCACCATAGGTATATCTATTATAGGGGATTAGACCTTAATTTTTATTTCTTATTCTTGTTTTAACTTTTTCTGCAAATAATGTTGGAAGTCCAGTTAAAAAGTGTTCTTTCCAAAAATCTTGATTAGCATCATGTCTTTGATATAATTTTGATAAGAAAACATCTTTATACCATCCAAAGTGTGTCAATGTAGGACATCGTCTATTGATTTATAACTCTTTTCCTCTTTCAATGACAATTTGAGTATTACCAACAAAATATTAGATTATAGATGTTATTAAAGTTGTAATTGCATCACTTACGGGTAAACCGTTTTCTTCAATAATTAAACCATGCTCATTTCTTTTAACCGATGATAGAATATTTGTTTTTTGTTCATCTGATAGATAATTATTCCACCAACCTTTGAGTTGGCCTGAGAATCCAGCAATTAATATTTCTCCTATATTAGTATCAATATTTGATGTATTTTGGGCTAAGGCTGCATTTACTGCCATCATCATGTGTTGATCCATTTCAATAATTTGATAATCTGTTTTATCATATAAATTCCATTTCATTAAATTGCTACATAAAATGCTAATGAATATGGTTTTTCTTCAAATTGTAAGTCAATAGGTGTAAGTCTTGGATAATAATTTTTTGTGGTTGGTTTTGGAGTAATATATGTTTCTTGAATTTGATTAGGATTTCTAAAATTTGTTCATATAATTGTTTTAATTCATGATCATCTTGTTTTATCATATGAACTGATTTTTTATCTTCTGGGGTGTGATTCAGGTTCTTTACCAGTATTTCTTGTCGATGAAGGAGATGCTGTGGCTGTTGAAGCTTGTGATTGTTTTAAAGATTTTTGTAAATTGATAATGAATTCTTCAGACATATTTTGTAATTTATATTTAAGCTTAGGTAGAGGAGTAATAATAGATGAAAGTGATGTTATAGGCGTTGGGGTGTTTGAATCAGGAGTTTCACATCTTACATCTATATTTTTAATAATTTTATAAATAGCATCTAATTTAGTATGTAATTGATTAGTGACTTGAGGAGAATTTTTTATAACTTGAAGGGTAGTTTCGATACGAGTAGCCTATTCTCCCAGGGTTTGGTAAAGTATTGGTATAATTTAATTGATGACTAATATGTTAATCAGATTCTGCATAAGGTCGAAGTTTAGCACCAGTACCTAATTGAATTGTTCTACTAGGTGGATGAATAGAATGGGTTTCTTGGCCATCGAATGTGGTTCATTTCTTTTCAAACATATTAATAGAAGCAGTTAATAATTCTGTTGGAATAATGATTTTATTATCAGGACAATATATATGATAGTACCAAGGGAAAAATCTAATATCAATTTGATTTTCTTTTAGATATTCAATATATTATTTTTTAATATCTTTTTCTTGCTCAATACTATTATTGTATACAAAACATTTATGATTATAAGAATTATAAGGAGCTATATATTCGTCCATAATTTTGTCCGTATCAATTATGAATGGAGTTGAAGTAGTTAGAATATTAATATTTAAATATGTTAAATCAATATCAAAGTCTTCATCTTCTTTGTCATTATTAAAGTTATTTTGATATAAAGGTTGAGAAATTTGATTCTCAATATTTAAACCGGATAAAGTATAACTTTTAAACGAACTAGAAGTATTAGATTTCTTTAAGGATTTGTTGATTGATGAATTTGGTGTATAAAATTGTTGTGATCTCATAGATTGAGATCATCTGATTAAAGGTATTTCTGATCTATCAGATTCTTAGATAGATTCAGATAATCTTGGAGGAAATTGTAAAACAACAAACCCATCAGGAAATTCAATAATAGAATCGGGGTTTGTTGATGTTTGAATATTTTGAGGAGGTATTAATTAACTCATATTCCAATTATTATCTTGTTGATCAGCTTTTTCAACTTCATGCCATTTAATAACTTTAGGTGTTATTACTTGAGAATGATTTAAATTATATTAAAACATAATTGTAGAATCATAAGGACTTGTTATACCTTTAAACATTAGAGCAGATGTTGTCATAACTTTTAAATATACACATAACTTTTAAATATACACGATAAGTTATTTGAAGATTTAATGCTAAAGCATCCATATTATATCTTTTAGTTTGTATTTGTAAAGTTAAAATTTTTAATATTGTTGGATTTTTAGTTTGTATTTGTAAAATTAAAGTTTTTAATATTGTTGGATTATGAAGTGAAACTTCAAAATTAGATAAACATTCAAAATATACGGGATCATGAACAAGACTAGTTTTAATTATTCCTAATAAAGCATCAGAATAACTATTATGTCTTAAATCTACTAAAGAACATATTATAGATTTATTTAGGTTTAATCTTGTCATAGGTTTAATGCCAACTTGTATTAATCCTAAATGTAAGAAATTAAATTGTTTTTGATATTTTTTAATCATTTCTATATCTAATAATTGAAATGCTTGATTTTGATTAGTTACTGGTAAAACTTGTTCTACCGTTTTAATTTTATAAGTTTGTTTAAGTTCAAATTTTTTATCATATAGTTCATTTATATTCTTCCTAGGTATAGACCAATTAGTCAAAGTTTTTTCAATATTTTCGACGTCTAATTCACCTTGGTTAATTATTTGAGAAGATTTTGATGAACCTTCACCAAAGATTAGATTGAAAAATAATTTGATAATCCTAGCCATAATATATAATTAATTACGGGTAAACAGTCAATAATAAGAGACGTCCTGGCCTTACAGACACAAAAGGAGACTTACAACCCAATGCTCCTACAAGTCTTGCCGTTGATAGTTCCCTCTATTACGACGAGAATACCTGCAACTAATTATACATACATGACTACAATACCATAATTAGGCCCAATACAACCTTGGATCATGATTATTCTAAATCTTTCTAAATAATTAATGAAGTGAATAGAATACAGAAACTTAAACACACTTAATAAAAGATTTTATTTAAAATGAAATGAAAACTTACAAACTTTCGATAGTGCATATACATAGTCCCAATCTTTCTCCAACATTCTAGATAATTCTAAACGTTTCCCGATAGCCCGCTCGAGCAGACCCCCACGGCTCAAGCGGCGATCCCTGAACCAAAATTCTACGAATTTTCTTAAAATTCAACTCAAACCTCCAACTTTGCTCGCATTTAAATATTTCGAATTATTCATTAACATACCCACATCAACATCGTTCTTCACCATGTATCTTAATTACACCCTCATATATTATTAATTCAACTGTTAACAAGCAAAAATTTTGTAACACCCACGCCCAAATTTAATTCGATTTCTTCTCTTTCCAAAAATATAAAAAATAAAATAAACATGTACGGGATCTCTACAATTTTGGATTGGAATTTAGTAGTATTAAAAATATTCCACCATTTAAAGAAGAAGGTCCTCTGGAGAGTAGGACATTCTAAGTGATTTAAATCACTTTTAAGACTCTATCGCCAAATTCAAGCTAACTGGAATTCAGCAAAGAAGTACAAAAGATGTTTACTAATGGATTCCATTTACAATTGGGTTTTCCAAACACAGTTGCGACTTTGGTTAAGGATAGATAAGGGTGATATTTTATCCATAAGGGATAAATATCTTATACAGATTAAGGAAGGACCTTGTTAGTCGATCCCATTTTTTTCCACCAGAAAAAAAATCGAGGAAAACCAAAAGAAAAAACAATCTCCGAATTCATGGTAAAGAACCATGTATGTTTGCGGATAAGATTTTGGTAATAAAATGCAAAATGCCAGGTTTAGACGTAATCACAGTAATTATACTGAGATCCATTAAATCTAAGGGTACGAGCCCTAAACAAACCAAGATCCCAAGTACAAGGATCAAGAACTCGACCCACATAGCACTTGGAATGGGTAATGGAAAACTTAAGATCAGAAGAGTTCACATGATTGTGAACAATTTGAACAGAGCCTATTTCAGTTAACATAGCCTCATAGACGAAACGATGTCGTCCTTCAAATACTAAGTAATTCTGATTGCCCAAATAGCGTTCCTTAAGGAACCATGGGTCTTGGTACCATTGGAGATCATCCATGGCTAAAGTAAGGATGTGTTCAGTTGTAGTATTTTGAAAATACTGGGGTTCTATTTCAAGAACTTGTTTAAGGTTCTTGATCTTCGGATCATTAAGTTTCTGTGGATGATTCGGTGTCAATGACGACCTAGTTCCCCAAAAGAAAAATTCAGATAAAGGAACCTTTTTGTTCCTCTTCTTCAGTTTAGGAGGCATCTTCAGATCGATTTACGAATTGGTCTAGCAAGAATTCTCGTGTTAGAAAATCAAGAAGAGAATTTGACGAACCTTTTATGCATTCAATTTGAAAATCAAATTAACTTAATTCAGATTGCCATCTTACAAAAATCTATTTTGAAATAACTTAATTCAAATTGCCATCTTATCCAAATATTGTACTTTTTAATATTCAACTGTGAAACCTATTTTTTTTAAAATGGGTGTTTTGGTGGGCTTTCGCGTGACTCGGATGTTTAGGGCGTGACAACTTGGTATCAGAGTTTTGGGTTCGAATACCTATGAGCCATGGGAAAGAGGGTGCATCACCTTGTGATGATGTATGTGTGCTTGATTGCATGTGTTCAAGAGTTTTCTTACATAAGCATGATAGCCTGTTCAGCA